>JAODAL010048818.1:0-28677 GCA_025379985.1 Phyllomedusa bahiana | reverse complement strand
AATTTTAAAAAACCGGGGTATAAAAGGTTTTTGTAATAAAAGAATTTAAAGGGGGTCTGTGGGGAACCATAGTTTTTTAGGACCGTCCCCTAAAAAAAAACTTTTTAATTATGGGAAAAACGGGGGGGTTCTCGGGCTAGATATTTTTAAAAGGTTTTCTAATAACATAAAAAACAAAATAGGCCTTCCCATTTTTTGAGGTACTTTAAAAATTTTTCAACGTAGGGTTTTTTCCATCATTTTCTTTTAAAAACCTCTAGGTTGCAGAGTCTTTAGTTTTGTAAATCCAAAACTTTTCCCCTTTTTTTGCAATGTATGGAATTATTGGTGGGGTTTATGGGAAAATAAGGGTTCAACAGGATTAATTTTGGGTAAAAAAAAATTTTTTTTGAGGGTACTAGCTTAAAATGGAGAGCCCGCTTTGCTTTATGTCACCCTTTTGACGAAAGCGCGGTAACCGTTTAATCTTATATGAAGCGCACATTTTATTTTCTCCCCGGGACGTTTTGGGGACAAAACAAAAAGCATTCTATTACATAGTTTTTAAAAAAAGGCGTCAGGGTTTTCTTTCCCCGGGGGGCCCCCTGCCTTGGACCGCCCCGGGCCGTCCGGGGTTCCTGCCATTTTTCTCCCTGGGGCCCCCTGGGGCAGGGGTCCCGGGCCCCTTGTTCTGCTATGTATTTGGGCCTGTGCGGGGTTCCAGTCTTGTTGCTTCCTGGGCCCTTTGTCTGTGCACTGTGCCCCCTAAGGCGGGGCGCACGCACTTCCTGCCTATTTATAGTTTCCTGTTTGTGCCCCTTTTCCTCTTCACCCCTGACCTCGGGCCCTATAAGAGGAATTTTCTTTTCTCAAACTTGGGTCAGTTCATTGCGGGTCTGTTGCTGCTCAGCTGTTTCCCCTTTCTTGAGTTTCCCAGCATCTCGGGCTGCTGTTTGACCCTTTTAAACCCCCCTGAATTGTGGGCCCCAAGTTTTGTAATCTGAGCCCCTTTGGCCGTCCCCGTCCTCGTGCCCTGGGGGTCCCGAATCCCTGCTGTTTTTCCTGTCCTGTTTTGGTTCTAAATTTTTCCTGCCCGTTTTTCCCTGGTTTGTCCCTGAGGTTTTTAACCTCCATTTTCCTCCCTTTTTCCTGGGGTTTGTATTTTTACGTTTCCCCTCCTGTACCCGGGCTGTACATTTTTTCTGTACCCCCAAACCCCTGGTTTAAACTGCCCTTGCCCCCCCGGCTGAAAACCGCAGGTACCCTTTTGTCGGGGGTAGTGCCCCAGGGGGGTTCCCGCACCAAGCCCAACCCCCGTTTTGGTCGGGCCGGGGTGAAGCCCAAGGGGCCCCCTTAGACTCCACCCCCGGGCCCTTGGTTTTACCAGTACCACCTCGCCTGGGGGTGATCACAGAGGATCCACCCCCCAATGTCTGCGGTCGGCCGTACGCCCATCGGCGCCGCCCTTTTTAACATTTTAAAAACGGGCCCATGGATCCCCCCGGGTGTGCCCCTCCCCTTCGTCTAAAGTGTCTCCCACCCGTGGCCTACTCATGGTCCCACCCCAGAGCTTACTTTGGCCTGGGCCTCAGGTCCACCCCCCCCAAAAAAGACCCATTTGGGCCTAGCTCATGGTCCAGCCCAAGCACCCTTTTGGGGCCTGCTATGGCCCCGCCCGGGGGGGGGGGCACCCGTTTGGCCATTCATGGTCCAGCCCAGACACCCCGTTTGGCCAAGCTAAATGGGCCCCAGCCCAGGGGCACCCCTTTTTGGCCTAGTTTCTTTGGCCCAAAGCCCGACCCACCCGTTTGGCCAACTCATGGTCCAGCCCAGAGCACCCGTTTGGCCTACTCATGGTCCGGGCCCGGGAGCACCCCTTTTGGGGCCTACTCTTTGGGCCCCCCAAAAGCCCCCCTTTTGGGGCCTAGCTCATGGCCCAGCCCAAGCACCCGTTTGGGCCCTAGCCCCATGGTCCAGCCCAGGAAAACCCCGGGTTTGGCCTGCTCATGGTCCAGCCCGGGGCCCCCTTTTTGGGGCCCTTTAGCTCAGGGTCCGGGCCCAGAGCACCCTTTTGGGCCCCTAGCCCCATGGTCCACCCGGAAACCCCGGTTTTGGCCTAGCTCATGGTAACCCCCAAAACCCAACCCCGGGTTTGGCCTAGCCCCTTGGGCCACCCCAGGCACCCCTTTTGGGCCGGGCCTAAGGTTTTCCCCAGCCCAAGCCCCAACCGTTTGGCCTAGTCTTTGGTCCCGCCCTGGCCTTCGGGATTCCCCGTGGCTTACGGGCCCCCGCCCTGAGTTTTCTGAGCCCCCGTGGCTTACGGCCCCCCGCCCTGAGCCTTCGGGTTCCCCGGGGCTTACGGCCCCCCGGGGGTTCCCCCCCCATTTTGCCTTGTGCCCCGGCTTTTCCCCCCCCAAAATCACCTCCGTTTCTAGGTTTTCCCTAAAATGGCTATTAAAACAGCCTGACTTGGTTTTGGGGTTGCCCCCGGGTAGAATTTTGCGGGACCGGGCCTATGGGGAAAAGCCATTCTGTGATTTGGAGGTGGGAAAGGAAAGGGGGCTTTGGGGGGGGGGGTACTGCCCACGGTTCATGCCCCCCGGGCCCCCTTCCTTTTGGCCCGTGGGCCGGCCCGTGCCTCCCAATGTCTCTTTTTGGGGCCCCCCTGGGGCGGGGGTTTTTTCCCCAGCAGCCTGTGTTCGCTATGAAAATTGCCTGCCCTGTCCATCTTGTTCCCCCGGGGTTTCCTGTTTTTTGCACTGTGCCTCCAAAAAGGGCGTGGGCCCCGGCGGGCCTTCCTCCCTTTTTTTATTTTTCCTGTTCTGTGCCCCTTTTCCTTTCTTCACCCCCGACCTCTGGCATAAGAGGAATTTTCCTCCCTCTGCTTTGGGGTCAGTTCATTCCCAGTCTGTTGCTGTGTCCACTGCTTCCCATTTTGAGCCCCCTTTGGCCAGCATTTTCAGGTCTGCTTTTGGACCTTTAAAAACCCCTGAAAATGTTTTTCCAGTGTTTTTGGTCATCTGAGTCCTGGCCGTCGGGTCCTTTTGGTCTGTGTCTCCTGTATCCTCCCTTGTGTTCCTGTCCTGTATGTGTCTCATGTTCCTCCCGGGGTTTTTCCCTGGTCTTTCCTGATGTTTTACCCGTCCATTTTCCTGCCGTTTCCTGTTGGTGCTATTTTTTCTTTTAAACCCCTCCTGTTTTCCGGGTTTTACATGTTCCTGTGTTCCTGAAATTTCCACCGCCGGGGTTTCCCTGTCTTGCCCCCCGGGCTTTTCACCGGCAAGGTTAAGCCCTCGGGGGGTTTTTAGGGGACCGGGGGGTCCCGAAACCAAAAGTCCTTTCCCCGGCTTTCCGGCGGGCTCTGGCGGGGGAACCGGGGCCCCCCTTAAAGCCCCAACCCCCCGGGCCCGGGGGTCCTCCCAGCTCCCAAACCTCGCCTGCGGTGGATCACAGGGGTTCCACCCCCCGGGAGTGGGGCGGTCGGCGCTTCGGCGTACCGTCTGTCGGGCCGCCCCGGGTTCAAGAGTTTTTTGAATGAAAGGGTGAAACTTAAAGGGGGTTTAAAGTGATTTTGGAAACGTGGAGGTTAATTTGGTGTGGTACAAATATTTTTTCAACAAAAAACAACTGGGGTGCTCCCATCCCCCGAATTTCCCTGTTATAGTAAAAGGGTTTGTTGGTTTTTCTCGGGGTTTTGATTTCTGACCCCGGCGGGGGCCCTTAGTAAAATTTTTTTAATTTTAGGAGCCCTCCAAAAAATCAAGTTTGGGTCTTTCTGGGATTAAAGGCCCCCAAAAAAGGGAAATCTTTTCTTCAAAAAAAGCCCCAAAAAATTTTTTAAGAATTTTTTTTAATTTTTGGTTTTTTTTTGGGGGCAGGTTGAATTGGGTGATAAAAAAAATTTTTGTTTTTCCCCGAGCCCCAAGGGGGATTTAAAAGTTAGGGGGGGGGGGGGGGGGGGGGGGGGGGGGGGGGGGGGGGGGGGATTGTTTTTGTCTGAATTTTTTTTTTTGTTTCGGGGCGTCTTTCTTTTAAAATTTTGGGAAAGGGTTCTTTTTTTTAGAATTTTTAAGGGGTTTTTCCGGGTTTACTTTTTTTTTTTAAACCCCCTGCTTTCCAAAAATTTTTTGGGCTTGATTTAAAAATTTCTTCATCCCGGTAAAATTTCTTTCGAACCCTTTTAAATTGCCCGTATGGGAATTAATTCCGGGGGCCTATGGTGCGCCTTTTAAAAACTGGTTTTAAAAGTGTTCGCACCCCATTTTTTTTTAAAAAGGGGTTTTAAAGTAATGAATCGTCATTTTTTTGTAGGGAAAATTGGGGGTCCAAAAAACTACAATTGGGGAAATTAAAACCCGCAGAAAACCCGGAGATTCCAATTAAATTTATTATTATAGGGAGTCAATAAATTTTTGGGAAATTATATGGGGGGGGTTTCCTTAACCAAATGAAGAACGGATCATAAAAATTAAACCTTTTGTTTGGGGGTATTTTATTGCATAAAATTTGGGATTGAAAAATTATACTGGTCCTCAAAGGCACCCAAAAAGATTTTAGCAAAGGAAGGTGCCATTCTGGTCCCCAAAGGGGGTCCCTTTTGGGATTCTGATGTTTGAGGGTTTATTTTTTTGTTTGAAGAAATTTAAAATTTTGGGGATGAATTTAAGGTTTTTTTACTAAAAAAGCTTTTTTTTCCTTTGAAAATTTTGTTTTTATTTTCCGTATATTCCCAAACCCAAAATTGTAATCCCAAAATCATGGGGGAATTTTCGAGTATAATGGGGGGTGACATTTTGCTGAAATTTAAAAATTTAATGGGTTGGGGGATTGGGGGGTAATTCTGTAAAAAATTAAATTTTAAGTGACCTGAACCCCTAAGGTACTTTTTTGTTGGGGTAATTAGGTTGCAATTTGAAGGTCTATAAATGGGGATAGTTGGCTTTGTACTAGAATTGACCCCCTGATATGTTTGGGGCGACCTGGGGGGAATTTTTTTTTTTTGGGAATTTTTGTTTTTTTTGGGGAAAAGGAAAGTAAAAAAATGGAACATTATTTTTCGGGGAAGTTTTTAAAAAATTTGCTTTTTTTTTTTTTATAAGATTTACAGGCTAATGCTTGTTTTAGGTGATAAAGTAGTGCATTTTGGATTTTCCTGGAAGGGATCTTTTTAAATATTTTTAAATAATAATTGCGATCACTTAAAATTTTCGGGTGCCTCTATCGGGTTTTAACGTTCAAATCCATAATTACGGGTCCCACCCCCTTTTGGTTCGGGGCCCCCCTTTTGGGGCCCCACTTTATTTGGGTAGTTTTTCCTTTTTAATTTCTTGATTGCTTTTTTTTCCCTTTTGGTGGGATTAGAGTTTTTATTTGTGGGGAGTAAAAAAAGGGAGTTCATCAGATACTAAACCCAAAAAAAGGGTTTTTAATATAAAGCCCCTGGGACTGGGTTGGGTAGAATTTGGTTTTCATAGGAATTTTGATTTGTTCTTCTGTAAAGTGGTGATAAAAACCTCGGGGGGGGTGCAGGGGGAAAAATTTTTAGTTAGTGTGAGGTTGGCGTCCCTAGAGGTGTGGGTTTCTAGAAAAAAAACCCAAAATTGGTTTTTTTTCCCCTTTATTATTTGGGAACAGAAAAATAGACCTTTAGCTAATATATTTAACCCTTAATGTGGTTTTTGATTATATTTGGGAAATAAATTGAATATCCCTGATTTTTGAATTTCCCGATTAGGAGTTGTTTTAAGGGGTTGGGAAAATTTCTGCTGAGGGAAGGGACCTTTTTTTTTTCCCGGCGGTCCCCACCCTGAAAACCCTTTTAGTTCCCCTTTTCTTTTGGTAGCTTTTTTTTTAGTGGGGATGGGGGGGGGGGGAACGGGTTTTGGGGTTTGACCCTAAAAAAAGGGGGAAAAATTTTCCCTTTTCTGTATTTTTTCAGTGATTGTGTTTTCCATATCAAAAAGTGGAAGAGACGTTTTTTTGGAAATCCCCGTGGGTGGGGGTAATTGGGGACAGTATAAAAGGGGGAAAGCAAATTCATTAAATTCTGTTTAAAACCATTATGTTCCGTTTTGGGTTTTCTCAAACCCTTTTCTCTGTTTTTCTGAGCCTTTGTTTTTTTTTTCTGAGAAGGAGGAAATATTAATTCCCTTGGGTCGAGACTTGGGCTGTGATGCTTTTCTAATTCATGCCCCGGGGGAGGACTGCAGTAATAAATTTCTAGTAAATTTTTCTTTCAAACCCTGGGGACATAGTGCTTTGATTTTTTGGGCGTTTAAATCGTTTTCACTGGTATTAAAATTCCCAAAAAATTTCGTTTCCTGTTGTTTGGGGGGTTGCCCTTTTTGGGGGTTGATTTTGGCCCCTGTGCTCGGGTTTGGGCATCCAAAAGCCCCCCCCAAGGCATTTGGGGGTTTTTGTGCCTTACAATCAGTCGAAAAAAAAAAAATACAGCCCGGGCCCGCTGTTACTAAAAAAAAATTCCCGTGTGGGGGCCCAACATAATAAAAGGGTTGTTTTTAATTCCTTTAAAAATTTTAACAGTTGGGCAAAAGGGTTTTTCGTGCTGCAAGATTTCCTCAGATGCTAAAAAATTTTTTTAAGCATCTGGGAAGTGCTTGCAGCACGAAACGCGTTATGTAATTAATTTTTTAATGGAATAAAATCAACATTTTATCCTAGTTGCCACCGAACGGGAAATTTATTTTAGGTAGACACGCCCCTCCTGTATTTTTTTTTTCTGCTTTTTACTACCGTTGCCCGAGGTCCCAGACACGAGGGATCCAGGACTAGCGGTCTGTCCTGGGGCTTATTACACCAACCTGTTTTTTGAGCGTTTGCCTCTAATACTGCACAACGCCCCATCAGGTGAAGCACCCGAAAAAATTTTTATTGCTTTTTATACTACCCCGACGCTTTCATTTTGGCGCCATCCCCTTTTTTTTTTCTTCCCCTTTATATCTACAATACGACACAAACCTCAGAAGGTAAGCACATTCCCTACCCTTTTAATAACCTCTTTTTTTTACCTACTTCACTTTTGGGTGCCCCCTTTTTTGTCCCCCCCCTTTTTTTTTTTTTTTTTTGGGATCATATATATTCACGGGGGGAACTCCTGTGTGGTGTATTTATAGAGGATCTGTCCCTCCTTTTGGGGGTTTGGGTTATAGAGGATCTTCAGTTCTCCTGTTTTTGGTGTATTTTATAGGGGATCTGCCCACTCTCCGTGGGGTTTGTAGTAAAAGAGGTTTTGCCCTCCTGTGGGGGGGGGGGGGGGGGGGGGGTGTAGTAAAGAGGAATCTGCACTCTCCTGTGGGGGTTTTGTATAGGGGAAATTCTGCCCACCTCCTCCTTGTGGTGAAATTTTTATAGGATCTGTCTCCTCCCCTTTTGGGGTTTGTAGTATAAAGGGATCTGTCAGCTCCCCTTTTGGGGGTGTATATAGGGGGAATCTGTTTTTCCTTTTCCTTGGTGGGTGTAGATAGGGGATCGTAAACCCTCTCCTGTGGGGGTTTATTTATAGGGGGATCCTATCCTGTGTGCTTTTTAGAACAGGGGGATCTTCAGCTCTCCGGGTTGTGGGTGTAGTATAGGGGAAATCTGTCTTCTCCCCTTGTGGGGGGTTTTGTAGTATAGAGGATCTGTCTCCTCTCCTGTGTGGTTTTAGGTATAGAGGACTTCTTCCCCCTCCTGTGTGGTGTAGAATACGGGTTTTTGTCAGCTAACCGGGTGTGGTTTTAGTATAGGGACTGTCACCTCTCCGGGTGGTGTGGGAAATAAGGACCTGTCTCCCCCTCCTGGTGGGGGTAGTATAAGGGCCGGGTTTTCCTCCCTGTGGGGGTTGAAATTTTTAGGGGGATCGGGTCGCCCCTCCGTGTGGTGTGGTAAAAGAGGATTTTTTTTCCCTTTCTCCTGTGGGGTGTAGTATAGGGGAAATCTGTCAGCTTTTCCCTGTGTGGGTATTTATAGGGGAAATTTGCCCACCCTTCCCCTGTGTGGTGTGGGTTTTTGGGGGATCTGTCTCCTCTCCTGTGTGGTGTAGTTTAAAGAGGATCGTCAGCCTCCTGTGGGGTTTTTGTAGAAATAGAGGACTTTTCCCCCTCTCCTTTTGTGGTGTAGAAATTTTAAGGATCTGTAGCTCCCTGTGTGGTGTAGTATGGGAGGATCTGTCGGGCTCCCTGGGGTGGTGTATAAAGAGGATCTGTCATTTTCTTTTGTTTGTGTAGTATAGAGGATCTCTCAGCTTCCTGTGTGGTGTAGTATAAGGATCTGTCTCCTTCCTTTTTGGGTTTGTAGTATAGGGGATTTTTTCGCTTTTCCTGTTTTGGTTTCATTTATAGAGGATCGTCAGTCTCCTGTGTTTTTTGGGAGTTTTGGGGGAGGATCTTTTCCCTCTCCTGTGGGGGGTTGTAGTATAGAGGATCTGTCTCCCTCCTGTGTGGTGTAGAAATAGGGGATCTTTTCCCCTTTCTCCTGTGGGGGTTTTAGATAGGGGACCCGTCCCCCTCCGGGTTTTGGTGTATTATAAAGATCGGGTCAGCTCCCCGGGTGTTGTGTAGTATAGGGGATCTTTTTCCCCTCTCCTGTTTTGGTGTATATAGAGGAGCTGTCAGCTTCCTTTTGTGGTTTTGTAAAGGGGAAACCCTGTCCCCCTTTTCCTCTGGGGGTTGTATTATAGAGGATCGGGTTCACTCTCCTGTTTGGTTATTTTTAGAGGAACTGTCGGGCTCCCTTGTGGTGTAGTATAGAGGATATGTCTCCTCTCCTGTGTGGTGTAGTATAGAGGACCCTTGTCCCCCTTCCCTTTTGGGGTTTTAGTATAGGGGGGATTTTTGTCAGCTCTCTTTTTGGGGTTTTATTATAAAAGGATCTTTCAGCTCCCCTGTGTGGTTTTAGTATAGAGGATCTGTCAGTCTCCTGTTGGTGTATATAAAAGGATCGGGTCCCCCTCTACTGTGTGGTGTAGTTTTAGAGGATCTTTTCAGTTTCTCCTTTTTGGGGGTGTAGTATAGAGGATCTGTCTCCTCTCCTGTGGGGGTTTTTAGTTTTAGAGGATCTGTTCCTCTCCTGTGGGGGTGTAGTATAGAGGATCTGTCCAGCCTCCCGTTGGGGGGTTTTAGTATAGAGGATCTGTCAGTTTCCTGTGTGGTGTAGTATAGAGGATCTCTCACTCTCCTTTTTTGGTTGTAGTAAAAGGGAAATCTGTCAGCTCTCCTTTGGGGTATGGGTTATAGAGGATCTGTCCCCTCTCCTTGTGGTGTATTTATAAAAGGAAAGGGGTCCCCCTTCTTTTCCTGTGGGGGTTTTATTTATAGAGGAACTTTTAAACCCTCTCCTGTTGTGGTTTTAAGTTTTAGAGGATCTGTCACCCTTTTCCTGTGTGGTATGTAAAAGGGGAAATCTGTTCAGCCCCCTCCTGTGGGGGGTTGTAGTATAGAGGATCTGTCAGCTCTCCTGTGTGGTCATTTTTGAGGAAGGGTTCGGGCTCTCCTGTGGGGTGTAGTATAGAGGATCTGCCCTCCTCTTCTGTGGGGTTTTAGTATAGGGATCTGTCAGTTCCCCTGTGTGGGTGTGGTATAGAGGATCTTTTCCCCTTTCTCCTGTGTGGTGTATTATAGGGGGATCTGCCCTCCTCTCCGGGTTGGTTTTTATATAGGGGGTTCTGTCTCCCTCTGCTTTTTGGGGTTTTGTATTTATAGAGGATCTGTCTCCTCTCCTGTGGGGGTTTTATTTATAGGGGAAATCTGTCTCCTCCCCCTGTGGGGGTGTATTTATAGGGAGCTGTCCCCACTCCTGTGTGGTTTTTTGTATAGAGGATCTGTCTCCTCTCCTGTGGGGGGTGTAAAATAGAGGATCTTTCTCCTCTTCTGTTGTGGTTTAGTATAAGGATTGTCTCCTTTCCGGTGGTTTTTTGTAGTATAAGGATCTGTCACCCTCTCCTGTGTGGTGTAGTATAGAGGATCGTCGGGCTTCCTTGTGGTTTTTAGTATAGGGGATCGGGTCACCTCCCGGGTTTGGTGAAAGTATAGAGGATCTGTCAGCTCTCCTGTGTGGTGTATTTTATAGGGGAAAATTTGTGGGGCCCTTTCCTTTTTGGTGTAGTATAGAGGATCTGCACCCCCCGTTGGGTGTTTAATAGAGGATCTGTCTCCTCTCCTGGTGTGGTGAAAGTTAGGGGAAATCGGGCCCCGGGCTCTCCTGTGTGGTGATTGATAGAGGATCTGTCCCTAACCCTGTGGGTTTTTAAGTATAGAGGATTTTGGTCCCCTTTGCTGTGTGGGGGTATTTATAGAGGATCTGTCACCTCTCCTGGGGAAACACTGGTCGGGCTTGATCTGATCACATACTGAACATAACTCAGGGTGGACAATGGTGGAATTGCAGAATGTGCAATTATTGGGGGGGAATGATGAGGGAAAGGGTTCTGGGGGAGGTTCATGGGGGGAAACCCCTTTCCCTCCCCTGACCCTTGGTTAAACGGGCCAGCAGGTAAAACCTTTAATAACCCTAAAAACCCTCCTTGTAAATTTTTATCACTGCTCTTTTAAACCCTCAGTTTTCTCTAAGCTTTCAAAATCCTTTTTTGGGGCCCCAATTTGAGAAGGCGCGGCGCCCGAGTGTCAGTGAGAAGCTTTAGAACCAGTGAAAAAAAACCTTGCTCTAACCAAGGGGGGAATGTAACAGGGGCCCTCAAAACATGTCCTAGAAAGAGAATGGGGAACTTTCAATAATTTTTAAATTTTTTTTTTAAAGGGGGTTTTGGGCCATGATCAAATTTTCCCAATTACCCCCCTGCCCCCAGCTCTTCAGCTCTGTGTCCCTCAAAAAGGGGGTTTTGTGTGATTTGTTTGAATTGCAAAACATGTGACCCAGGGGATGACATCACCGGGGGCCTTTTCCCTTTCCCCTGTAGTCAAAGAAAGGTCTGTTTATGTAAAGCATTTTTAGGGGTTTTGAGGGGTTTTAAAGTTTTTGCCCCCAGGAACAAGGGTCCTTGGTTTTCAAACCCCGCGGGGGAACCAAAACCTTTTGTTTTTTTTTTTCTTTAAATAAAATTCACAAACATCTTTTAGGTTTCTTTTTTTTTTTATTTGACTTTTTGACTAATTATAAGGAGTACAAGGCCCAGGATTAGAATGACAGCACCTGGGTTTGAACACTCAGTACTGCCTGAGAGGGGGAATGTTTTTCTGAGCACCCGGCCCCCTGGGACTGAGGAGCTCTCAGCCCGGTCTTTATCCCCTGGAAAACAACCCTGTAAAAAAATGGTCACTAAAGGAGCAGTTTTTAAAAAAAAAAAAAAAAAAGGGTTTTTGCAAAATTTTTTTAATTTAATGATAAAAAGGTAAAAAAAGGTTTATTATTTTCATTTGCAAAGCCCCCCCACGTCCTTTTTTACTTCGTGGCAAAACCCCTTTAAGTTCTCTTCTATTGTCAAGTTCCAAAAGGGATTTTATTGAAGCTTGTACAGAAAAAAACACAATTAGATTGCAAGAGCCTCATGTATGAGACAAAAGGATGTGTATTGAAGGGGTTTCCTCACCACAGCCAGCTTTTCTTTCCCTCTGCCTTGTTAGGCTGTTGGTAGTTCTATAGCAGTGATGGGCACTTTTAGCTTCTCTATGTAAGGAGGAAGTGCAGGAGATTTAAAGGGGATGCATCGCTTCATCAGTTTGGCTGTTCTCTTGAAGCTTGATTCTCTCAGTTTCCTGAAATCCAGGGGCGTTTTTCCCCCTCCCCGCTGGGTGTTTCTTAACTGAAGGGGGATGACGTCATCCCCTCTTTACTGTTCATGCATGCTCCCGAGTCAGTGCCCCCCCCTCTCTGAGTCCACATGTCACTGTCCTCTCCCTATGCAGTCTTATTTTGTAAGAGCTGCTTCCATACCACAGCCCTGCATTCAGTCTAGACAGTCTTCTATGAATCAGAGCCAGATCCTTCTCCTCCACAGCTGGGGGGTTTGTTACAGTTGAACCCAGTCTTCTACAAAACTCCCCCAAAAAACACAGATCCATCCCCTTCTATTTTTACACAAGCCCCGAGGCAAAAATTCTGTTGTTTTTGATTGTAGAAGCAGCTGCAGTGTCCTGAGGAGTGGGGGCTGTTTAGTGAAATTTTGCCCCCCTTACAGCGGGAAAACATTAGGGCACCGGAAAAATTTTCTGTTTTTTTTTTTGATTGTAGAAGCAGTGCAGGGGTTTACTGTGGAGCTGCTGGCTTACAGAGTAAAAAATTGTTGCCGGCCCCTTATTTGAGTGAGAGAGGCAGAGTGCGGCTCCCGTGAATCGACCGGGGTGAACAGAATGTAAATTGTGAGACACCACCCAATAAATGCAAGGAGGAAAAATCCACCAGTACTGGAGAAGTTTGTTTACAGAAAACGAAGCTAAGGCAGATTGTGAAAACTAGACAGCTTTGCTAATGACATCCAATTGCAAAGTTGCTTGTTTTCACTGTCCCCTTATTCTGAAGTCCATTTATTGAAATGATACAACCCCTTTAATCTTCAGTAAACAAAATCTACAAGCGTTCTGAGGAGTGAAAGCACTTGCTTATCTGTAAACAAAAGCTAATCTTGTTAGAGATAATGGACAACATGTCCCAATACACACAAGCCTTTTTTTGGTTTATTTTGCACCAAAAATACTCTTGATTATATCTATCATATTCTTGATATAAATGAACTGTAATTTACCAAAACTAGGCGCATTATACACCGTGCAGGACACATTGTAATGCGCCTAAAAAGGCGCATTAAATATAGTAGTGATGAAACGCTGTGCGTCTCCATAACGCAATGCGCCTGTTGAGCTGCATTACAGACACTAGTAATGATACATTATGCACCGCGATTGCGCAGTGCGCCCCGATATGCGCATTACATACACTAGCTCTTATATGCTATGCGCCGTGATTGTGCAATGCGTCGCTTTCGGCGCATTGCACCTTTTTAAGCGCATTAAGTTTAATATGTAAGGTATACCAGATTCCACAATTTTGAAAGGATCATACTTTCAGGAGCACTTTACACTGATTCAATGCGCCTAAAATCAGCCGTGGCGACGCCAATTTTCGGACATGTCGTCCAATGAGTCTTCTCCAAGAGTGAGCTTCGTCCATGGCGATGTCACTCCCTGCTCTCTGGCTAATCAGGAAGGAAGATATGGTCATAACCAGATAAACCTGTGAGCACTCACAGCAGATAAAATCTCTCTTATCTCAGGACTAAGATAAAATCAAAAGACTAATGTATCTGGAAACAGTCTTCAATTACTTGTCTTCACATGTTGAAAGCGAATCTTTGTAGTGAGAAAATCCCTTTAAGATCATACATAACAAAGAGAAAAGAAATAGAATACTATAGATTAAAAAAAACATAAAGTGTAAAAGAAGAAAATAAATAGAGTAAAGTATAATGTGGTGATATCTGATTAAAAGATGTTTAAAGTGCAATTTTGATTGAAACAGAAATAAGTATACGGTCATGAGGCCGACCTGAAGGTGACAGTGGATCCCCTGGTTGCAATTGAGGAATGGCTACTCCAATGAGTGGAGTCTTAAAGGGGTTCTCTCACTACGCTGTTTCACAAAGCTAAAAGCAGCATTCATGCGTCCTGTCTTTTCCTAGTCAGGCTGGGGGCGATTAACATATCAGCTCTGTATTCAAAGGTCTGCTAATTACTCTGACTTGGGAGCAGGAGATGTTTATCTAAAGTCCAGAGAAACTTCAGAACTAAAGTAAACAAAAGTAATTAGTTAGTGTTAGATAAGATAATAGTCTCAAACATCTGGCAGTTCTGTGTGCTGACCTGTGTGTTGATGTAATCTCTGCTATAAGATAAGACAAACAGCAGGAGAGAGTAGGAAAGAGCAGGTAGGTAACCTAGAGAAACCTGAGTGCACTCAGAACTGATAAAATCACTTTTATCTCCTCAACAAAGAAAAATAAACAAAGCAATATATTTGGAAAACATCTTCATTTACTCTTCCCTACATGTTGATAGCTAATATATGTAGAGAGACAACCTCTTTAAACCTTTAACCTCTGTACAGGAATCTTAGCTGCAGGGGACTCCCAGGTTGCTACAATAGCACAGATTTCAGTAACAACATCTGATGTTCTAGAATGTGGTGCAAAAAGAACCTGGAAATAAATGTGTCACGGCACACGTTGTTCCGCTACAGGGGTTAATCGCTCTAGCCGGTCAACACACCCAGGGAGAAGTCTGGCTCATGAGCATAGGATTGACAGCCCGGCTTCGAATCAGGTCAGAGGGTGTGTCGCACAGGCCAATAGAGGGGCCCGGAGGCCGCACCAATCAGCTGCTGGGGCGGTGTCCGGGCATCTCATTTAAACCTGCTCAGTGTTGTCAGCCTTTGCCTGTGAAAGGTTACAGTAATTAAAAAAAAATTAAAAAAGGTTTCAATGTGTAAAAAAATTTAAAAAAAAAATTAAAACTTCAAATCAACCCCCCTTTTGCCATTTTACAAATTAAAAAACTAAAATAATAAAAAAAGTTACACATATTTGGTATCGACGTGTTCTAAAAAGTCCGATCTATGAAAATATAACATCATTTATCCCGTACGCTGAACACCGTACAAGAAAAAGAATTCCAAACACCAAAATTACGTTTTTTTCGTCATTTTTCCTCCACTAAGAATTGGAATAAAATTTATCAAAAAAAGTTGCATGTATTCCAAACTGTTAGCAATAAAAAGTACACTTCAACCTTCAAAAAAAATGCACCATCACACAGGTCCTTAAAGGGGTTTTGCCAAGAAGTGAGTTCCTCACCTAACAGGCTGATACTCCCCTCTTGAGGCTTGAAAAAAGGGCGTTGTGTTTCTGTATTTAAAAAAAATCAAGTACCTCCTCTGTGATTTCATCGCTCCACCTCCCATGTACGTTCCTGATACTCAGTCTCTAAAGTTGAGCAAACATTGTTTTGCTAATCCCCAGAGAACTGTATTGTGCACAAGCTATATGCGTTTTAGTTCTTGCTCTAATTTGCTCAGGAGAGAAGATAAGCTCAGCAGGCGGCCTTCTTTCATTCCTTCACAGCTGCAGGGGGAGAGGGAGGAGGGCTGAGCAGGGAGTGTCTGCATGTTTACTCAGATAATTACATTACAACCAGTGGATTCTCTATACAAAAGACACAGGATCTTTCTCCCCAGTCCCTTCAAAGCTTGTTCATGTTCCCTGCCATCAGATAAGAAGTGCAAATAACGCAAGCGCGGCCAGATCAGCTCCTGGCCGTGCCTATTGTAAACTGTCAGGAAACTAAGAGCATCTTAGTCAGGCTGTAGCTCTCAGAGGCTTTACTTTTTTTAATGACATATACTTAAGTGAGTAAGTACCGGGTCCCACGTCAACATTAGATCGTGGCAAAACCCCTTTAAGTGTTACTACAAAAAAGTTATTGGTCGCAGAAAATGTGTGGTAACTAATTCTAAAGAGGCAACTACCCAACATGATGACCACGTGTGCCAAAGATCTCCTGGCTCATCGACTCCCCTGAATCCAGTGCTAATTTAAAAAAATAGTATATGCAGATAGGTTGGGCAATTGTTATATGAGTATTTTCGTAAGTGAGACCTGGTGACTTACCTTGGTAATGCTAAACCCATCACTCTGAAGAGAGAAGTGTGTAGGGAAATTCTAGGTAGTTAGTGTAGGAGAAGATTGGAATTAGTGATATATTTGACTTTGAAAATTCTCTCTGGAAAGTTATATTTTTCTTCAAGTTCCCTCATGGAGCCAGATGGAAAGCCGCACAGCTCAGTTGATGACATGGCCACCAAACATAATCTGAAGTAGTTAGTCGTAGTGGAAACATGGGGTTACCAATGATCCTTCACATTGGCAAAGGGTTTACTTGAAGCTTTTACTGGAATCCAACCAGTCAGACTGGCCCACCTGATTACAAGACGATCCTCCAATGGGCCCAAGCACTAACATAATAATGTACCCCTAGTATGCCAGGGCTCTGAAGGTCTACCAAAGTCATTTGGAGCTGAATTTAGAACCAGTTACCTGATTTTCATATGAAACCCTGAATGCTGAATGATTACTTTAAAGTGGATCCAAAGAACTTCAGTCCAATACTCAACCTGACTGCCCTTTATAGGATTAAGGAGTATAAGGTATATTTCTGGAAGCAAACCTGATGTCCACATAAAACTATCCACGTTGTATGGGGTAATAAGTACTAACTAGTGTTGATTGAACTGTTCTAGAAAAGTTAAGTTCTAGTAGAACTTCTTAAATTTTTAGAACTCAAACCAAACTGAACATTTTACTCTTCGTTCAAGTAAAGTTCTGGTTCTGGTTCGACACGGCATTTTTCGTTTTCAGCGCCTTTCTGCACTTTTGGTGCCTTCCAATCACCTTTCTCCACTTTTGGCGTCCATCCAATCACCTTTCTGCACTTTTGGCGTCCATCCAATCAGTGCAGAGCACAGAGAAGCATCAAAAACGTCATCGCTGAGGTGTAGAGCTCTCACTGGCTGCTAAAATCACATGACCATGTTATATATATTTCACTGTATTGCCTTGTGAACGCCATTTTCAGCTCACTCTCTGTACTGTACAGACTGCTCTTAGTTAGATAGCATTTTCCTCACCATAGACAGCAATAGTTAGTTAGTTTGGTATTGCTGGCTGCATCTTTCCCACACCCAGAAGCTGTTATTTGTCGACATTTGCAGAATCACATAACGTCTGTCATATACATGGATATATATTATACAGAGTGCTTGGATTTGCTAAATCATACTCAGTGCCCAAAAGTTCTGTTTTTGCAGTTTTGGGGGTTCAGTAATTGTATAACACGTCGTCTCCAAATCTGCTACGTGTCAAAAGGGCTTTTGGGCCCGCTCAGGATGCAGGACCCCGTAGCAGCTGCTACCGCTGCATCTCCTA
This sequence comes from Phyllomedusa bahiana, assembly GCA_025379985.1. Classification (NCBI taxonomy): domain Eukaryota; kingdom Metazoa; phylum Chordata; class Amphibia; order Anura; family Hylidae; genus Phyllomedusa; species Phyllomedusa bahiana. The sequence continues at coordinate 11,774 of JAODAL010048818.1, read as the reverse complement.
TAGCTACGCCACTGCTATAGCTACGCTGTCCTCATCTTTTCAGTTAGCCATTGAAAGGAATGAAGTATTTTAGCCTCTCAATTTTTTTCTGTCACTCTTAGAGCCAAATTTCCTTCACTAAGTTGTTCCACGTATCCAGTTTACTGTTATGGATGGTAATTCCAGCTTCTCCTCACCGGTATAGTTATAAAAATTAACCAATTAACCAGAACATCTTCTCACATTGACTTTAATGGGGTTCGAGTTCTAGTTCAAAAAGAACCTCAAACCGAACTCACAAAAGTTCGAGGTTCTAATTGAACTAGAATTTTTTTACTGCTTCCTCATCTCTAGTGCTAACCCCAGGGGCGTTGCTAGGCAGATTTATTTGGAGCACGAGCCCCGAATAAATCTGCCTGTGCCCCGAAACCCGGCGGCTCCAGCAGGGCCGTCTTACTGATTGGGCACACTAGGCTACTGCCCGGGGGCCCCTTGATCATAGTGGCTCTGCGGGAGCCACTGAAAACCTGAGCGCTATTTAACTTTTCTACGAGCATATTTATTAAGGCATCTGTGCTTTCACTGCCGCATCTCAGCCTCCTCACAGGAGCAGGTCGGCAGCAGCACGTCCCTATTTCAACAGCATCTAAACCGGAGCCCTGTACTTGTCAGCTCACTATCTCCTCCACCCAGAGGCGTAACTTCAAGGTCTTGGACCCTGGTGCGAAAAATGAAATGGGGCCCCCAGTTACCATGCAGCATTTACAATGCTGGTATCTTCTTATGTGGCAGGAGGGCATTTGGGCCCCCTCAAGCTGCTGGGCCCTGTAGCGACTGCTATCGCTGCACCCCCTGTAGCTACGCCCTTGCCTCCACCGGACCTGCTGACCCCCGAGTGGTGAGTGCTGTCTGACTTCTGTCTTTGCAGCACTAGTTCGCTCAGGCTGCTTTGATTTAGTGAAGAAGTTGTAAAAAAGTGCAAGCAATGACTTTTAACTTCAGTTAACCCCCTCATTCCAGCACTATCTGTGGGCTCTCTCCCACAAGAATGCCTGTTCCCTGCCATCTCACTGATAGATGGTTGTGCAAACATCGGGTGCAACTCTGATAATAAAGATGTTAGGTCCCATCTTCCCCACTGCAGTTTTTTTTTCAAACTCAGAGAGTAACTTTGCTTTTATCTATTTTTTCCCCCTCGTTTAGATGGTTTCAAATGAATATATTACTCTGCATTAGGATTACTACCCTTACACTGAGTTGATCTTCATGGTACTAAATTCAGATCAGCTTTGAACTAATATTGGTGTCAGTATAAACTGCCTTTAAAGTTTTATTCATTTTGCAGTCCTTAAATGGTGATTTGTTAATCTAGCTGCACATTTTCATAATTTTGTGACTGACCTAATAGGTGCATCTAAATTAAAGGGGTTATCTAACTTAAAAAAGGGCTCCTTACATGCAGTAGTAGCCCTTTTCACATTATGTTTTCTGCCTTGTTTTAACTCTGGTCCTGGCCATTTAATATCCTAGATACCAGAGTCCATATTGTCCACTGCATCTAAGTGGTTAAAAGAGTGAAGATACATGGGTATCCCTGCAATGCAATCCTAGCCAGAGGCCAAATAATGGCCTGTGGGTCTAATATAGAGGGTCTCATGTAATAGTTTGTCACAGGTACAGAATAATACATAGCCATACATTTATGTAGTGTTAGGCACTATAAAAGCCTAGTCACATATTTGGAATATTAAAAAGGTATTAAATAATATTAAAACATTAAAAAAAAAGTTTATACAAATAAAAAAATAAAAAAACAGGAAATCATTGATTACCCAATAAACAAAAATATTTTATTTTGTAAAGAAAAATAAAGTTTAAAGGGGTTGTCTCGCTACAAAGAATAGCTTTCAAATTGTAGGGAACACAAAATAAAGACATTTTCCAAATTTTATTGCTTTTGTTCCTCTGTTTTCCCTAAGGAGATACAAGGTGAATTTATGACCTCCCTGGCTATTTCAGTTCCCTCAGTAACCGACCTGTAAACAATTCTCCCCCTGCTGTTTGTTCTATGAGATAGCAGTGAGTGAGTCATCACACAGGTCAGGTCAGTGTCAGTGCTGCTGGCAGTAAAAAGCTTGATTTATGAAAAATAAACAGAACTGTAATTAGGGCTTTTGTTTGAGGGATCAGATAAGAATTCCTGTTAGTAGTTTGAGAAGCTTATCTGATCTAATTAGCAACTGAAAGCACAACAGAGCACCCAGCTGTACAAGCAGGGATCTTATGCAAATTAGTCAGTCTGAACCAGGAAGTGACAGAGTATTTCATTCATGCATCCTATGAAACTCTGTGGGGAGACAACTCCTTTAACATAATAAGTGTTTATGCGTCCGTAATGTTCTATCCATTATCTTGTTATTAAATCCAAACAGCAAGTGCTATAAAAAAATACAAAGTATGAAAAAAATGGCTTTTTTCTATCCAGTCTCACAAAAGCAGACTCAAAACTGATGAACAATTGTGACATATCCCAACATCATACCGATGAAAACATACATTTATCCTGCAGATATAAAAAGTGGTGGCGTGGACTTAAAAAAAGGGGTGACAAACTGTTATCAATAATGTACATTTCTAAATTCCTGTGAGTGGTTTTGTTGACGGGGGGGGCCCAGTGCAGAGATCTGCCCGGGGGGGGCCCATAATGCTGTTTAGACAGCCCTGGGCTCCAGGCTGCTGCCGTGGACCTGGAGCACTCCTTAGTGTGGGCGGCGCCCACCGGTCTCTCTGACTGCGCGGCCGTTTCAGAGCGGCCACGCAGTCAGAGATCATTACCGTCCTGCTTTCTCCCCTGTATGTACGCCTGTATGGACGCATCGCTTTCTTCACGCCCCCTGCGAAGCTGGGATCCTCTAAGTCGGCAGCTCTGCCGGCTGAGGAGGTCCCGGACCCTGCGTGATGGCGTAAACGGTGTGGTGACGTCACGTCGCTTACACTGTTCACCAGCTACAGGACCTGGACCGTGCTGAGATAAGTAGCTTTTTTTTTATTTTATTTTTATTAGGAAAGGGGGCAGAAACCTGGCTATGGTGGCATATTACCGGGCTGTGGGGGCATATTACCTGGCTATGGGGGCATATTACCTGGCTATGGTGGCATATTACTGGCTAAAGGGGGCATATTACTGGCAAAGGGGGCATATTACCTGGCTAAAGGGGGCGTATTAATGGCTAAGGGGGCAGTAACCTAGCTACAGGGAGCATATTATTGGCTACGGGGGCTAATAACCTGGCTAGAGGGGGCAGCAATCTGGCTACAGTGGGCTACTACTTGGTTACAGTGGGCAAATATTTACCTACAGGGGGCCTTTAACTACCTACAGGGGCCTATATAACGGCATAATAGGGATCTATATTTCTACTTATATTTCTATTCTGCGGCCTATATAACTACCTTTCTAAATAGGGGACCGAGATACCTATCTATTGGGGGACCTATAACTTTACCTACCTAACTGAGGACTGCCTACATTTGGGGGTGTGCCTACATACTGTCTCAGGGAATTTCACTACTTCCTATATTGGTTTACAAAACAAGACTAAAACTTGGTGCACAAATGGGAGCCCCATAGCCGTTTGGGGCACAATTGGGTAATTATTACCATTTGGGGCACTATAGATGGGGAATTTGTATAGAGATAAGAATCGGTAGAGAAGCGCTGATACATTGAGGAGTCTAAGATGTTTGTTTTGTAAATTTTTCAGTGAAGAGTTGTGGCCGGGAGAAGTTGTCATGGCATTTGGGTTAGATGGAGAAGAAGAAGAGAACAACTCTTCAGAGACGTCTCCTGTAAGTCATCAAATGTAACTGCAGTGTAATCACTTCTATTTCTGCTGAGCCTACGTACAACTAGTATCTACCATTATCTGGTCACTGTATGGCAGTGGTATATGTTTTCAGAGCCTGTGTACAGCTGATGGTCACATGTGGGGGTCGCGTTCGGTCAGGGTCTGGCAAGATTATTTGAGCCTTAAGTAGTAATAATTTTGGGTCTTGGTTTTGTAGGAGGGTTTTTAGTAACAATCATTCGTCCGGTAGATTTGTCCATGTATCGGTGGATGTTTTGGTGACTGTTATTTAGGGGTATTACACTGTCATATGGAGGTGAGAGGCTTTGAAAATGCTAATTTGTCAGGCCTGATTTTCATTGTTCGGTGACTGCTGAGGAGATGGACGGGAGCTATGTGGAATATGCAGAAAATTAGTGACAGGAACAGAAGTTTTTTCTCTGTAAAAATACATCCGCAGTTCACAAAGTGGCATGAAAATGGCGCGTGCACCCAGTCCTACTCAGAAAAACTTAAGGGCCCGAGCCCCGGATGTTTTGGGACCCTAGCAACGCCCCTGGCTAACCCATTATTGGATCGCCAGGCATCATTGAAGCCATAGCTAGTTGGGCAATCTGAGCAGTCATAGACTTTTTTCTGTTTATGAGTCATATTCAAGGACATAGTCTCCAACTTATCTACATTCACCTTTAACCCTGAAAGTGCCTAAAATCTGTGGAGTAGATCCATAAGGGGTTGTGTAACAGTGAGAAGCAGATTATCAGCAAACAAGATAACATTATATGTCTCAAGCTGTATAGCCATGTATACAGGGAGTGGCTCCATGACGGAAGCGACAGCACTGGTGACCAAGGGCAGCCTTGTCCCATACCCGTCAGAATACCATAATAACAACATTGCAGATATAAGATTTGCTGGGTTAACCCTAAAGATGGAATGAACAGACATAAGAAGCTACTACAATGTGAATCTAGGTGGATCCCATGCACAGAGTCTCTCGGTCCTTTAGATCTCAATGATCACAGTGACTTGTATACATATTTGTTTAGTGATTTTATGATGTTGTATAAATATATATTTGTATATATCATACTAAATACAGTCTATATATACAGTATATTTATATAAGTATATACACACACAGGGTGAGTCAATATCTCTCACCATTCAAGAGTTATCAGTATACAAAGTTCTCATATGGATTCATAATAGTTATTGTTGTTGTTGTTGCAACTTTCTGTGTTGTTAACATTTAAACCACAAGAGATATTGCAAATCTGATTGCGGCAATCGACTTCTGAGACAATTCTGGTCTTCTTTGTTATGCCACATAACCACCTTCCTGTTAGACAAAAAAGTGTCATTTTCCCTTTCGTTTCTGAAATAAAATGGCGTCTTGAGACTTCTGATATGTATTTTGTTATGAATATATAGTATCTCACAAAAGTGATACTCAACTCACATTTTTATAAATAATGTGCCATGCTTTTTCATAACTGAAGATCTCACACTTTGGTACAATGTAAAGTAGTCAGTGTAAGGCCTCGTTCACACGGCTTATTTTGCCACGGATTGGCGTCGTACTGCGCGCCGGATTTGCGCTTCAGTACCGGCCCAATCCGTCGGAGTCATTACGGTAATCCACTCTCTCATAGAGAACAGTGGATTCCGTCGCTCCTCCCGCTCGGCGAATCCCCCCCGGGGGGGAGAAAGTGACATGCACATTATTTACGGCGCATACGCGCCGTAGATTTAAAGCATTGTTATGGGCGGGGTAGCGGCGCCCCCGGCCGCGCTCCGCCCTGCCCCCGTCCCCGCCCCTTATTCACGGCAGATTTGTGAGCTCGATCCGCGGGTAATTAAGCCATGTGAACACGGCCTAAGGCTATGTCTAAACTGCACAGAAAAAGTCCGTTTTTTCAGCGTTTTTCGTTTTCTAAAAATGCTGGAAAAAACGACTGTAAATCATCTCCCATTAGATTCTAATTGTAAAACCTCCCGCTGTCTACACTGGCTTCTTTTTTCTGCTCGTTTTTTTCACAGGTCGTTTTTTTGCAACATGTTCTAAAAAACGCCCCGAGACCGGGCAGAAAATTTACTACAGGAGTCTATGGAAAGCGCCGGACGGCTTTTGGCGCGTTTTCGCCGCGATTTTTAAATGTAAACCCTCCCAGGAGACCCAAGTCCCACCTATAGTGGGTGTAAACAAAGGTTATATCTTGTCAAATTTGTATACAAATGTCTGTTGTGTCCTTTTTTTGTACCTTTTGTAATAAAGTGATCATGCTTTGGTCGCTACGATTTTTGCGCAATTATATTTTTTTTCGCTAAAAATAAGTATTTTACAGACTTTGGTGACAGAATCTGTTTTTTGTACCGATTTGGATGCTAATATACTTTTCTAAACATTATTTGGCGCTAATAAAGTTATCTCGCTACTGATGCTGAAAATAAGTTTTTTACGGATTTTGGCGCCAGAATACGGTTTTTACGGATTTTGGCGCCAGAATCCATATTTTATGTTTTTTGGCACTAAAATTATTTTGTGTTACAGATTTTGGCGCTAATAACGTTATCTCGCCTCTGACGCCAAAAATCCGTTTTTTTTACGGATTTTGGCGCAAGAATCTGGTTTTTTTACGTTTTTGGCACTAAAATAATTTTTTTTTCCCAGATTTTGGCGCTAATAACTTTTATCTCACTTCGATGCCAAAAATACGTTTTTTTACGGTTTTTGGCGGAAAGAAATCCTTTTTTTTTACGTTTTTGGCACTAAAATAATTTTTTACAGATTTTGGCGCTAATAAACATTATCTCACTTCTGATGCCAAAAATACGTTTTTTTACGGATTTTGGCGGAAGAATCCGTTTTTTTACGTTTTTTGGCACTAAAATAATTTTTTACAGATTTTGGCGCTAATAACATTATCTCACTTCTGATGCCAAAATACGTTTTTTTACGGATTTTGGCGCAAGAATCCGTTTTTTTTACGTTTTTTGGCACTAAAATAATTGTTTTACAGATTTTTGGCGCTAATAACGTTATCTCGCCTCGGACGCCAAAAATACGTTTTTTTACGGATTTTGGTGCAAAAATACGTTTTTTTACGTTTTTTGACATTAAAATTAATTTTTTTACAGATTTTGCCGCTAATAACGTTATCTCTCTTCTGACGCCAAAAATACGGTTTTTACGGATTTTGGCGCAAGAATCCGTTTATTATGGCTTTTGGGGCTAAAATCCGTATCTTTAAAGATTTTGGTGCTAATAAAGGTGATCTAGCTTTTGACGCAAATAAATACTTTTTTTACGGATTTCGGCGCCAGAATCCGTTTTTGACGGTTTTTGGGTTTAAGATCAATATCTTTAAAAATTTTGGCGCTAATAAACTGATCTCGCTTCGGACACAAAAAATATTTTTTTTTTACGGAATTTGGCGCAATAATGCGTTTTTGGGGATTTTGCTGCAAAATCCTTTTCTTTACAGTTTTTGCGCTAATACATTTTATCTTGCTGTTGAAAAGATAATGGGGGTTTTTTGGATTTTGGGTGCAAAAAATTGGTGAAAAATTTAAAAAGCAGTGCACGCGCAGCGCAAAAAGGACAATGTGTCCAAGGGCCAGTGACAAAAGGGAAAGTGACACTTAAATGGGGTACTTACTCCCCAATGGGGTTAGTTTTAACATCCAAGGTTAATTTACATACATTAAAAAGCAGGAAAGACCTTCAAAAAAGCACCAAAAAAACGAAAAACGGCCAAATAAGGGGTGTTTTTTCAGCTGTTTTTGGGACACATGGACAGAAAAACCAGTTTCATGAATTTTTTAGTAATTTGTTTTGGTCGTTTTTTGTAAATGCAGTGTAGAAAAGCCAAAGGCTAGTTACACGGCTTAAATTGGGGCACATTTTCGCCAAAATTTTAGGGCGTACTGAACTCTAAACGAGCAAATGTCCCCAGTCTTACGGTAATCCATAGTCTCAAAACAGGCCCCCTCCGCACGCCCTTTATGAAACCCCCCGGCCCCCCCCATCCCCCCCACCGAGTCCGAAAAAAGGGAAGGGGCCCCCCGCTCAACAAATGGGGTAAAAAAATCCCCAATAAACAACCAAGTTCAAAACCCCAATTTTCCCAGTGGTTTCCCAGGCGGGGTCAAGGAAAGGGGGCGCCCTGAACCCCTTCCCCTCCAAGCACACGGGCTGGGGGAGAAGAAAACCCTGTGTCCTCCCCTTCCGAGGAGCCCCCCCAGATGGGCAAATAGGGTTTAGGTTGGAGACATTTGGCCCGCACACCTTTACCCTCTTTTCTTAGCAAGGAGTGGGCATCGTGGAATGTGTTTTGGGGGTGTTTCTGGAATAAGGTCCTGCGGCCAGAAGGGAAGGGGGCATGCTCTGCTTTTAGATATCACAGTAATGTTGGGATTTATAGTTCCCTCAAAAAAGTAAGTCCCCCCCCGCTGGAGCATCATGCAGCCCCAAAAAATGAAATCCCATGACTGTAGGAAAAAAAACCTTTCTTTGCATCCTGCCTCACCTGAAATTTAAACAAACCCTTGATTTTGCCCCCCGGTTTAGCCGCGAAATGGGGGCACCAGAGCAGAACCTGTTTGGAAAAACACAGATGAATTCAGGTAAAGAATCGTCAGTTTCCAATCCAAGTAATCAAATATAAAAATCCAAACTTTTTTTGAACCCAATTTAAAAAAGACAAAAGGGCCAAAAAAAGATTCCCGGAGGACAGGTGTGAGCCGATACAAGCCGGAGGGGCCGCGACAGTTTTGGATCGATCTTATCAAGCGAGGAAAAAATCTGGCATCCCAAACCCGGTCGCGTGTCCTCCGGCTTGTATCGGCTCACTAGCCTGTCCATCCTGGTATGCATGGTTTGTGACCCTTTTGTCTATTTTAATTGGTTCTAAAAAGAAGTGTTGGATTTTTATATTTGACTACTTGGATTGGAAGCTGGCGATTCTTTACCTGACCTCGTCTGGTTCCTGCCACACCCCTTTACTGATCTAACCCAAAATAAGTTTTTTTTGGTCTCTTCAGACCACGGGAATAGGGGTTCCCAGTCCCATGTCCCTTATTCCCTTGTCTTGGGCAGGTTTTTTTTTGCAACAAATCTTTTTTTTTTTTTTTTTTTTTTTAAGAAACCCCTCCTTTTTTTTTTTTGGGGACGACAGTCATGGGGGCCCAAAATTTTGCTTCATTTTGGCGGCCCTATGATCTGAGACGGACAACTGACTATCCACCCCCTTTTTTTAATTTCTCCCGGCAAATGTTTCCCGCACTCAACATCCAAAATTTTTAAAAAGAAAAATCCCTGGAAAATAAACGTTAAAACCAGGTGCACTCAGCTTCCCTTTGGTAACCAGGGTAAAAATGTATCCAAGTGGAAAACCCCTGTTTTTTTAAAACCCTCTAAAAGGTTTGGGGCCAACCCACACTGCACCCTCAGTGTCAGGGTGTTGGCAATCTTCCTTATAGTTTTCGGCCATTTATTAGAGCAACAATTTTTTTTTCAAAATCCCAGACATTCCTTTCCCATGAGGACCCAAATTTTTAAAACTTCTATTGACCCTTAAAGTGTGGAGTGATAAAAACCAAATAAAAAACACCTGCTTTATTAAACACCCTGAGACCTTTAACCCCTAACGGCCCTTTTGGCAGCAGGAGAGAAAAGGGCCCAAATTTGGGGAAAAATTTTGTCCTTTTTTTCATTTTGTTGGGGTTTATGATTTTTGCTGCCAGCGGTTTAGCCCATTGGGTTTTTGTCCCGGAGTTATTTGGGGGGAAACCCCCAAATTTACATTTTTCTAAAAAGAATTGCCCTGACCCCCTTTTAACATTGAAATAAAAAAGTTCAAATTCTCAGTGTTGTCCGATGAAAAAAAAATAATGCAATATTTACAAGAATGTGAGGGGTATAATGACTTTTGTGAGATACTGTACATATATATTAAATATTTTATTATAGGACCCATAGAGTACCTATAATAACCTAGTCACCTATTACAAAACCAGACACCTCCCCTTCCTCTTCCCCCCCCTGATAATGAGCTATTGGGGCACAAAAATTTGGCCCTCTGCTGGGAAACCCAATGCTTTTGGGGATAAAAAAAGCAAGTTTTTTGGCCCTTAGGGTTTTGAAAACCTGTCTAGCAGTAAGCCTGTCTGTGTGGCCCATAAAAAGCAAATGGGAGTTTGTCTTATTTTGGCACACATGATATAAAAGCGACTCTGTTTTACAAACCCGTTTTTCAGCATAAGGCCCTTTTGTCCGAAGACCCCTCATCACTGTCCAAAACAGGATTTTTGGGATTTAACTGAACTCTTTCCCCTAAAAAAATTTCCATCCATTTCGGGTAATACTTTTTCCCCGCTCTAAATAAAAAAATGAACAAAAAAAAAAAACATAGAGGGGGCAATTAAACCCCTCAGAAGATTTCGGTATATGCTGCATCAGCTGTTTCTATGTCCCGGGTGAACCCCCCCTCTTTAAACAACTGTACGCCCCTTTGCAATTCTACCACCTAATCGCTTTCTCTTACCTATTGCTAAAACTCACCCGCCCACCCCAACTTAAAAAAGTAAATTACAGATTCACGGCTCTGGATACCGGTTTGGGGGTTATTTAAAATGTACAAACTAAAAATAACAAAACCCCTGCAATTTGTTATAAACTTTTTATGCACAATAAAGCAACGTTGCAGGCAATAGCTATAAGGGTGCCGGGATGGATTTTGGTTTTGGTGCCGAACCTTCACCGCCACAGCCCCCCCCGCAATTCCACACAAAATTTGGGCATCAATCCCAGCTAATTCATACTCACTTAGCAATATGTTATTGCTGTTTGGCCTCTAGGATCTTCTTCATTTTAAAATTCCCCAAGGCAAAAACAATTTTTGGTTTAAAAGGGGCGGACCTGAAACAACCATGTGAATGCAGCTAATACCTAAAGAAATTTTGGGGCAAAAACCCAGCAATAAGTCATACTCACTGTAGCAATATGTTATATGCTGTATGGCCTCTATGGATCTCACTACTTGTATGTGTTTACTACAAGTACATTGCAACTTGTTAGATCAGTGGTCACGGACCTGATCAGCCACATGTGTAATGGCAGGTATCATAGTTAAAATAAAGTTAAAAAACTCTCACCTTCCTCGTGCCCAAAACCCCAGGCAGCTATTCCACAGATTCACAGTTCTTACAGTGAAGAACACTTTTCTCCTCTGGAGATTGAATCCTTTTTTCTCTAGCCGAAGGGAATTGTCTTGTCTTGTCTTTTGAGGGGGCTTCACTTTTAGAAAATTTTTCCCCATTCTTTTTGTAGGGACCATTTAAAATTTTAAAAATTAATCATGTCCCCCCCCAAGCCGTTTTTCCCTCAAAGACTAAATAAGTTCAATTCATAACCTCCCTCATAAAAAAAAATTTCTCCATTCCCTTATAAGTTTGGTTGCTGTCTTGCACCTCTCTACTCATTACTCCTTCTATAAACGGAGCCCAGAACAAACAGCAATTCTAAGTAGGTGCACCAAATGCTTTGTACGGGTAGAATTACATCCCTGTCCCCCGAGCCCGGGGCCTCTTTTAATACCCCAATATCCACAAACCTCAAAATTTGGGGGATCAATGTAGCAATAATCATACTACTGTAAAAAAATTTTATATTTGTAATGTCTTTTGGGGAACTCACTACTTTTAGGTGTTTACTAAAAGGAAAAATTGCAAACTTGGGTTTATGGTTAAAACCTGATCAGACACAGTTAAGGGCGGGTATAACCCATTAAATTTTTGGGCAAAAAAGCTGCAATAATCATACTCACTGTACAATATTTTTATGGTAGGGCCTCTTGGATCTCACTACTTGTAGGGGTTTACTACAAGGCATTCAATTTTTGGGTTTAGTGGTCTGGCCTATCAACACATTGTAATGGGGTATAA
>JAODAL010048817.1:0-28680 GCA_025379985.1 Phyllomedusa bahiana | reverse complement strand
CTTCTTTGTTTTTGCAAATTTAATGGGTAAAAACCAGGTAAGGGTCGACGGTGCTGGGCCCCATTAAATTTGCCCTTGGGTGCCACAAGTAGAGTTCATTTGTGGGACCCACTAGTGGAGTTGATTCTTGGGGCCCACCAGTAGAATAGATTCTTGTGGTTCACCTGTGGAATTGATTCTTGAGGCCCACCAATGGAGTTCATTCTTGAGGCCCACCAGTGGAGTTGACTCTTGGGGCCCACCAGTGGAGATGATTCTTGGGGCCCACCAGGGGGGTTGATTCTCAGTGCGCACCAGTGAAGTTGATTGATTCTAGCGGTCCACCAATGGAGTTGATTCTTGGGCCCCACCAGTGGAGATGATTTGTGTGGTCCACCAATGGAGTTAATTCTTGAGGCCCCGCAATGGAGTTGATTCTTGGGGCCCACCAGGGGAGTCGATTCTTGGGGCGCACCAATGGATTTGATTCCTTGGGCTCACGAGTGAAGTTTATTCTTGGGGCCCACCAGCGGAGTTGATTCTGGGGGCCGAGCAGTGGAGCTTATTCCTAGTGCCCATCAGTGCAGTTGATTCTTGGGGACCATTCTATCGCTATTGTACATGACTGTACAAACTACATATGGCTCTTACACTCTGTCTCTCTTTCTCTGCTATCACAGTGGCCCAATATTTCCCAGTAGCCCTTGCTCCCCTGCTCTCCTTTGGTCTGAGCTTGGCCTTGGTGATGTGGTTGCCTTATGGGTATAGACTGAGTTGGTTGCACTGTATTTTTGTGTCATTTTTTTTACTTCATTTGTATTGTAGTTGTTCATCGTCTTATAAGGTCCTATTTGCTTGGTGTATTCAGCATTATTTGGCGCATGTGCTAGGAAGCTTCCATATCCATAGGGCCTCCTATCACTTTGATACAGAGTACCAATAAAATATAGCATTGTCTACAGTAGCCAAGGTAAAGAAGAAAACGGGTTAATTTTCTCCAGTGAAAATCTTTTCCATATCCTTCAGAAGGGGAGAGTATATTAATGGATTCTGGAGCTGTCACTAAGCTTTGTGTAAGAGGAATGTTCTCGCTGCAGCATCAGCACTTTATCCAGGAGAGGATTGTAATAAGAAGATGTGTATATCCCTCCGTGCATCTACATAGAAGTGGTTTATTTATGACTGCACTTCTGTAGAAAGCACCAAGGTGGGGGGAACAGAGACAAAAGTAATGCCCCTCTCACAAGTACACAACATCTTTAGTGCAGTGACTTGGTTTCATGGAGCTATTATGCATCCATTGTTTCCAAGGATGCAACGCACTAAAGACTTGCTACTGAAGCTCTCCACAAGGGATATCAGCAGCTTCCACAAGGCACTTCATATAGTAACAACCTGACATATCCATGATCCACCTCCATATGTCACTGGTTGGTGGGAATGGAACAGCACTTAAGCTTCTCTCAGATGGTAGCAATATCTGCTCTTACTTCGGTTCTGCTAAACGTGACTTAAATCAGCATTAGTTCCTATGGTAGGTTAGGAAAGGAAGGTCTTTAATGGCTCTTAGAAAGCCGACAGTTTAATAATATATAGGTTGAAGTTGAAGCCTTTGTTGACATACACTACTCACAGAAGTTAGGGATTTTGGTTTTCGGTTGAAATTTCAGGAGAATTTTATTTTTTTTTTTTAAATAAACTCTTAAAGGGGTTTTCTCATTACATTAAATGGTCTTCAGAATAAGGGGACAGTGAAAACAAGCAACTTTCAATTGATGTCATTAGCAAAAGCTGTTTTGTTTCACTGCCCCCTTTATTTTTGTTTTGTGTAAACACTGATCCCTAGTGCTGGTTGGATTCCACCTCCTTTCATTTCATTGGCTGCCGGCTCTACTAATTTACATTCTGTCTGGCCCCCGGTCGTATTCACGGGAGCACGCATTCCTGCCTCTCTCACTCAGAATAAGGGGCTGGTAACATTTCACTCTGCACAGCCAGCAGCTGCACAGTAACACTGCAGCTGCTTCTAAAATCAGAAAACAGCAGAATTGTGCTCGGTGCCTAATGCTGCTGCGTGTAAACATAGAAGGGAGACAGATCTGTGCTGCTCTGGAAGAGTTCATAGAAGACTGGATATAACTGTAACAAACCCCCAGCTGTGAGAGGAGGACAGATCTGTGCTCTGGAGGTGTTCATAGAGGACTGTCTAGACTGGATACAACTGTAACAAACCCCCAGATTTGAGAAGACAGATCTGTACTGCTTTGGAGGTGTTCATTGAGGACTGTCTGTATTGGATACAACTGTAACAAACCCCCAGCTGTGAGAGGACAGATCTGTGCTGTTTTGAATGTGTTCATCACGGACTATCTGTACGGATTCATCCTGTAACAAACCTCCAGCTGTGAGAGGAGAAGAGATCAGTGATCTGAGTTCATAGAAGACTGTCTAGACTGAATGGCAGGGCTTTTGGTTTGTAAACAAAAAGCTCTTACAAAATAAGACTGCATAGGGGAGAGGAACACACAGTGACATGTGGAGTGGAATGCAGACAGGGAGGGGGGGCAGAGCAGGGATGTTGCTACCCCCCCATGATCTCAAAAAAACACAATGGACTCGGGAGCGAGCATGAACAGTGAATGGGGGGGTATGTCATCCCCCTTAGTTAAGGGAAAAACCCAGCTGTGAGGGGAAGCAACACCCCTGGATTTGAGGAACTGAGAAAATGAAACTACAAGAAAACAGACGAACTGATTTAAGCGCTTTTAAAAACCTCTTAACCCTTTAGAATCTTGCTGGAAAAATATCCCTTCACATACACGACTCACAAAAAGTTAGGGATATTTATTTGGCTTTTGGTTGCGATTTCAGGATGAACATAAAATTTCTTGACATTTTTTTTAAATGAACTAAATGAGGCCATCTCTTCCCTTTAGATGCATGTGTCCAACTATTGAGTGTTTCAGTACTTGTTGAACAACTTGCTGATCTCTAACAAGGAGATTAATGGCAAAATTCACAAATGTTTGATCCCTGAATCATTTAATACATTTAGGGGATCCATTTGAATTGGGATTTAAACCGTCTTCCTCATCATGATGTTCACATTTTCACATCATGAGACCAAGACAACTCCTTACAATTGATCCGCAGGACCTCGCCATTGTGAGTCTTCAAGCAGGAGGCTCTCAGATGGAAGTGACCACTGAGCTTCGGTACCGAGAGACTGGAAGCGTCACAGAAAGGCAAAGAAGTGGACGTCCTTTGGCTCCATCACACACTGATGAGTGCTTCATTGTATCCAATGCCCTGTGGAGCCGGATGATGAATACCACACAATTCCTGGCAGGTTTAAGAGAGGTGAGAGGCACCAAGTGTCACGTCAGACCATCAGGCAGAAGTGGCCACTGAGCTTAGAGCTACAAACAATTCACCTTACTATGCCCTGTCTCTGATGCTTTCAGCTCCCCTCTCCCCTCTAGAATGACTACTTCACTTTTCTTGTCTCCCTAAAACTTGCACTCTCCATCCATAAACAAATAGAGGCTATCAACACCCTGTACTCTATAAAGGAGATGCATAAGTCTTGCTCCAGTTCAGTGGTCACGGCCACTACTGGTCTCCTTTCCATGAACGTGTACATACATTGCGTACTTCCAACTGAAGGGACATATATGCACATGTGCTGATACCTGACCTCTTAAAGGAACCCCTTTTGCTAAATTTCTTTCTTCACCGCCATAGTCCTCTCACCTCTGGCTACTTAAAGGGATTGTCCCATCACCGAAATTGATGGCATATTGATAGGCTATGCCACCAATGTCCGATAGATGCGGATCCCACCTGGGGCTTATCTAGAATTCATTGGGCCCCATAGCAAAATGAGATGGAAGGTCACCATCTAATGACTAAAAACTAAAATACTACCATAAGTAGCAATAATTAAAGGTATAAATAATACCGCCATATATCACATAGAAGAGCTGGAGAACAGAAAGCCATAAACTACATGTAACAGTGTTCTTGTACCTGAGTGGGGCCTCCTCAACCTCTGGGCCCCATAGCAGTTCCTATGGCTGCTACGGCTATAGATATGGCCATGGGTCTCCCCTTATGGCAGGGTGTAATAGGAGTAGTAACATGGCAGCCACTGAAGCCTTCTGTCACGCCCGTCAGAGGAATTGAAGGTGGATCTACTGGTCACTGTGTAGAGATGGCTTGGCCTATGTTTTTGAGGAGCCCCTTATCTTCACCAGAGCCTGCTGCAAGGCCGGACGGGCTTTGCTATAGGGAAGCCCCAGGTTGCTACCCCCAATGCAGGTCCCAGCGGTGACAGCCGAATAAGGAGGCGTAGACAGCGGAACAGGCTGGAACGTGGAGCGGCAAGTGGGAGGACAGGCAAGCACGGGCAGCAAATACACGTAGCAGGCGAGGGTCAGGCTTGTGGGACAGCAAGAGCAGACAAGGTAATCAGAAAGATTTGCTAGGGAATGCACTGCAGGACGTCTCTAGGGAACGGACACCAACAACTGGGTGCAGAGGACAGGATAAGGAATCCCTAAATAGCCAATGCTAAAAGGGCATAGACAGAAAAAATACCTCATGCGCGCTGCCCCTTTAAATCCCGGAGACCTAGTGGTCAGCAGAGGATCATGCATATCACAGTATAGGGAGGACGCAGCGGAGCGTACAGGTGAGGAGGAAGCAGGACGGAGCCGGGTGAGTATAGCAGTACGGGACGGGAGCTGGGAGCGGGCATGAGAACAGCCAGAGGCCCGGACCGTAGCACGAGAGATGTCAAATGCCAGATGACGGGCGCGGCACCTGCCGTAATACCTTCATTAGGCTGTTACCCAGAAGTGTACACATTCCAATATCATTAGCACACTATAAATTAAAGAAACTATCAAGAGGCACATAGGAATTTTTGAAAATGCATTTCGGCTATTTAGGATACATGAACATTTTTTGAGGTTTTTAGTTCACATTTTTGATCAAAACTGCTTAAGCCGCCTCCCAATCTTCAAGGGGACCTCAAATGCAGGTGGATTCCTACACTAATGTTTCCTCTATTTAGGGCATGTTCAAACCTCCATACTTCAGGGAGCGAAGGCACCAGCTACTAAGTACACTGCATTGATTTAAAAACCTGCGGTAAAGCTAGTTATAGAGGAGCTAATATGAAACTGTCTGCGAGTCTATGAAACTGCATGGTGAGACAACCCCTTTAAAGGTATAAATAATACCACCATATATCAGGGAATCCACATAGTAGTGTTAGATAACATAAATCCACAAATTAATTACTTACAAAAAAATACACTACAATGGATCACATGTATGAACCTGTTTAGGTCTAAACTCATATTTAAGACCTAAACAATTTCATACATGTGGCCCAATATGTCACAATGAGCACCACGGACCCACTCCAGTGGTCACTCTCAGGCAGGTATCTAGATATAGGGTCACTCTCAGGCAGGTATATAGACATAGGGTCACTCTCAGGCAGGTATATATAGGGGCACTCAGGCAGGTATATAGATATAGGGTCACTCTCAGGCAGGTTATATTGATATAGGGGCACTCATGCAGGTATATAGGGGCACTCAGGCAGGTTATATAGCTATAGGGGCTCAGGCAGGTATATAGGGGCACACAGGCAGGTATATAGCTAGGGGCCACAGGCAGGCATATGGGGGCTCAGGCAGGCGTATAGGGGCTCCAGCCACTGAAAAGGGGCTCAGGCAGGGGTATAGGGGCTCAGGCAGGCGTTATAGGGGCCACAGGCAGGTCTACGGGGCCACAGGAGGCGATGGGCCACAGGCAGGCGTATTGGGCCCACAGGCTGGCGTATGAGGGCTCAGGCAGGCGTATTGGGTCTCAGACACGCTTATGGGGCCACAGGCAGGCGTATGGGGCCACAGGCAGGCGTTTGGGGGCCACAGGCAGGCATATAGGGGCCATTGGCAGGTGTATGGGGCCACAGGCAGGCATATGGGGGCCACAGGCAGGCGTATGGGGCCACAGGCAGGTGTATGGGGGCTCAGGCAGGCGTATGGGGCCACAGGCAGGCATATAGGGGCCACAGGCAGGCGTATGGGGGCCACAGGCAGGCGTTTGGGGGCCACAGGGCAAGGCAATATGGGGCCACAGGCAGGCATATGGGGCCACAGGCAGGGCTAGTAGGGGGCCACAGCAGGCACAGAGCATATGGGGCCACAGGAGGGCGTATGGGGGCCACAGGCAGGCCTATGGGGCCACAGGCAGGCGCATAGGGTCTCAGGCAGGCGTATGGGGTCTCAGGCAGGCCTATGGGGGCTCAGGCAGGCGTATGGGGGCTCAGGCAGGCGTATAGGGGCTCAGGCAGGCGTATAGGGGCCACAGGCAGGCGTATGGGGGCTCAGGCAGGCGTATAGGTGATCAGGCAGGCACTTAAAAATAACAACATTTATACTTAACTGCTTCCCGGGCGCACACTCCTCTTCTTTTCCGACCGCACGCTCCTCCGGCAGCTCCTCGGGCGCACAGCATGTGACGCGCTGTGCGCCCGAGGTGAGGCAGCGTTGCGATGACGTAACTACATCGCGACGCTGCCAGCTGAGCCGCACGGGGCCGCGGGGGGTCCTTAGCGCTGTGAGGACCCGACAGCCCCGCTGTGTCGGCCCTGCGGCTTACCGGAGGATCCAGTGATCCTCCGGTGAGCGGGTCCGACACTCTCTGCGGAGCAGTGAGCGCTCGCTCTCTGCTCCGCAGAAGTGGTCAAAGAGACCGTCGGCACTTCAGGCCCATGGCAGCGGCCTGGAGCCCGGCGAGGGTCGGGGCCCTGCCTGCGCCCCGTAGGGATAGGCAGAGGTAGGTGCCCTAGGCGATCGCCTACCTCTGCCTACCCGTCGTCCCGCCTCTGGCAGGGAGCAGCAGAAATGGTTTGGACAGTTTTGTCCTGCCAGGGGGGTTGTGCATGGGGCTGGGGCGAAATGCCCAAATATTCCTTCACAGGCCACCATCTAATATTCCAAACCCCGGGGCGTAACTACAGGGGGATCAGACGAAGCAGCTGCCCCGGGGGACCGTGCTCTTAGGGGGCCCGTGCCCCGGGGCAGCTACTGACACGTCTGCTCCCCCGGTAGTGCGGCTCCTGCACTCGCCAGCAGCGAACATAACCGTTCACTGCCGGCGGACGCGGAGCTGCGGGGCCCGGCGCATACCGCCTCTGAACATCCGGGCCCTCCGACCCGAGCGCTCAGATGCAGGACCACACGGCTGCTAGACGCAGACGCCGGCGCACAGTGCTGACGTGGGCTGCGCGATGACGTCATATCATTGTGCAGCCCGCGCCGAGCACAGACTGCCTGGGAGCCGAGCTGCGAGGGAGCGTGGAGCTGGTGAGTAAATGCTTTCTTATTTTTATTTTTTTTTAATATTAATGAACCCTGTCCTGCCTGCCATATAGCCCTACACCTACCTGTCTGTATATGACCCCTACCTACCTCCTGCCAAATGCCCATCTGCCTGTATATAGCCCTACCTTCCTGCCTGTATATAGCCTACCTGCCTGCCTGTATATGGCCCCTACCTACCTGTCTGCCTGTATGTATAGCCCCTACCTGTCTGCCTGCCTGTATGTATATAGCCCTACCTATGCCTGCCTGTATATAGCCCTACCTGCCTGCCTGCCCGTATATAGCCCCTATCTGCCTGCCTGCCCGTATATAGCCCCTATCTGCCTGCCTGTGTATAGCCCCTATCTGCCTGCCTGTGTATAGCCCCAACCTGCCTGCCTATATGTACCTATAGCCTCCCCAAAGCCCTGCCTGCCTATATATAGCCCCAATAGCTTGCTCTATGCCCTGCCTGCCTGTATGAGCCCCCTATAGCCTACCCTAAGGCCTGTCTGCCTACATATTGGCCCTATAGCTACCTAAACCCTACCTTCCTACCTATATGCCCCCTATACCCTGCCCCCCTGGCTATATGGGGCCCTATAACTAAACCCTGCTTGAATGCCATTATGGGGCCCTATAGCTTCCTAAACCCTGCCTATGTGGGGACCCTATTGCCAACCTAAACCTGGCCTATCTGGGGCCCTCTATAGCCTAGTAAACCTGCTGCCTAAATGGACCCCATATAGCCAGGGGGGCAGGGAGTGAGGTGCTGGAAAAGTGAGGATTCTAAGATATTTGTGTCTTAATCTGCAGGGACAAGTGGCCGGGAGACGTCATCATGGCGGTCTAGGCCGGATGCAGAACAAAAGGGAAAGTCAACGACTTATCAGAAACGTCACCTGTGAGTAACAAGATGTAACTGCAATGTAATCATTTATATGTCTACTGAGTCTGTGTAAACTAGTATATATCACTATATAATCACTGTATGGAGGTAATATACAGTCTGCAGACCCTGTGTACACTAGTATATACCACTATATGGTCACTGTATGGAGGTAATATACAGTTTGCAGAGCCTGTGTACACTGGTGTCTACCACTATATGGTTACTGTATGGAGGTAATATACAGTCTGCAGAGCCTGTGTACACTGGTATATACCACTATATGGTCACTGTATGGAGGTAATATACAGTCTGCAGAGTCTGTGTACACTGGTGTCTAACACTATATGATGACTGTATGAAGGTAATATACAGTCTGCAGAGCCTGTGTACACTGGTACCTACTACTATATGGTCACTGTATGGAGGTAATATACAGTCTGCAGAGCCTGTGTACACTGGTGTCTACCACTATATGGTCACTGTATGGAGGTAATATACAGTCTGCAGAGCCTGTGTACAAAAGATATACCACTATTGTCACTGTATGAGTAATATACAGCTGCAGAGTCTGTGTACACGGTGCTACCACTATATGGTCACGTAGGAGGTAATATACATTCTGCAGAGCTGTGTACACTGGTGTCTACCACTATATGGTCACTGTATGAAGTAAATATACAGTCTGCAGAGCTGTGTACACTGGTGTCTACCACTATATGGTCACTGTATGATTGTTATATACAGTCTGCAGAGCCTGTGTACACTAGTATATACCACTATATGGTCACTATATGGCGGTACTATTGGTCTTTTGTTTGCTTATCAGCAATACTGTAGGGTATTATTCAGTCACTTTGTGGTCATGTTCTGGCGGTATAGTCAGGACCATATGTAGCAGTGTTATTGGTAATGTTGGTTTTGGTATAGTTTGGTATAGTTTGGTAGCAGTATGATAGCGAGATGTATGGTGAGGTTATTTGCTCCTTTTATTATCTACATTATCTAACTGCATGTTCTGGTAAATGTTCGTGGTCGGGAAGGGGGGGGGCAGGGGGGCCCCATGCAAAAGTTTGCTATGGGGCCCCGGCTTCTCTAGTTACGCCCCTGTCCAAACCATTTCTTATGATCACTGCCACAAGGTAGGTAGGACTTGGCTGTGATGTGGCCGCTGGTGGTGACAGTGAAGGAGCAGCGTGGTGCAAGAGGCCACAGTGCATCGGTAGCAAAGATAAAAGAAGCCTCTAAGCCAATGAATTGAGATCTGTATCCAGAATAGAATGGCTGAGGCCAAAATAACCAGAAAAACCTCAATGAAAATGTCTTCAGGCAAAGATAAAGTTTATTTAGACATTTAATCCATTTGCCAACAGATGGACGACCTCCTTAAGGTAACAGGCTGTTATAGAGAAGGTCCGGCGGGGGCTCATCACGTCTCGTGATTGAGGCCATACTTCTTTCTTCTGTAGCTCGGTTTTTTATTTTTTTCATCCCCGCTCATCCTCAGTCCAGTTCTTGATGATCTGTTGCATTCCTTTTTTTCCCATGTGATGTCTCATCCTGATGATAGTTGTGGCCAATGTGCTCTCCTGCAAGTCAAATCATGAAATGTATTCTAAAAGGCTCATGGGAAAAGAGCTAGGATTTTTGCAGCACCACCTATCGGATGTAGATATTACTAATGTCACATCTGACTCACTGAGCTTTGCAATGTGAAAACGATTAATACCAAGCCAGTAAGTTCATCTGCAGACAGCTGTTTCATGGTGTTTGCCCCTCATCAGTGAAGAATAAAAACAGCTGTCTGCAGATGAATATCCAGTTTGGCTTTAGCCCCAGTCATAAGCAAAGTTCCACTGAAATGTAAAAAAATTCTAAAAGGCTGATGGGAAATGAGCTAGGACTCTGCAGAACCAACATATGAGTATACCACAAGTCATATCTGACTCACTCAGTCTTGCAATGTGAATGGGATTAAAGCCAACCAGATATTTATCTGCAAACAGCTGTTTTGGGTGTTTGTCTATCATTAGTGCAGAGTAGAATACTGGTTGGCTAGGTCAGAGGTTCTAGTTGTAGCTCAATAGGGATAATGTTCCTCATTAGGGAGAGGCTCCATGTAAGTGTGGGGAGACTTATAGCTGCTCAACTGAAATTTAAATATATTTAAAAGGCTTATGGGAAATGAGCTTTATTGGGATAGTGTTCCTCAAGTCACATTGTACTCACTGAGCCTTGCAATATGACTAGGAGTAAAGCCAAATCAGATCTTCATCTGCAGCTGTTTTTTTTCTCTGCACTGATGAAACAGCTGTTTCTATGTGAATATCTAGTTTGGCTTTACTCGCAGTCCTATTGCAGAGCTCTACTGAAATTTAAAATATTTTCCAAAGGCTCATGGGAAATGAGCTAGGACTCTGAAATACCACCTATTGGATGCAGCATTCCTCAAGTCACATTGTACTCACTGAGCCTTACATTATGACGAGGAGTAAAACCAAATCATATCTTCATCTGCAGACATTTTTTTTTTCTCTCATTGAAACAGAAAGTTTGGCTTTACTCTCAGTCCTATTGCGGAGCTCTTCTGAAATTTAAAATATATTCCAAAAGGCTCATGGGAAATGAGTTAGGTGGATGCAGCATTCCTCAAGTCCCATCATATTCATTGAGCGTTGTAATATGACTGGGAGTAAAAGCAAACCATATATTTATCTGCAGACACCTGTTTTTACTCTGCACTAATTAAAGGCAAACACCTTGAAACCATTATCTGCAGATGAATTTGGCTTTATTTCCAGTCATATTGTAAGGCTCAGGTTTGCACGCTCATATTGCAAGGTCTATATAGAATATAGGGGGCGGAAAGAGTCCTAGCTCATTTCCCAAGAGCCTTATAGAACATATTTAAATTTAAGCCATGTAAGTCTCAAAATGCCTAAATGGAGCCTCTCCCTAATGAGGAATGTTACACCTTTTGAGATAAATCATTAAATTAAACCCCCCTAAAAACAGAAAAATGCAAAAAAAAAAAAAAAAACCCACACGCAGACCCAACCTTGTCACTCCACATGATAAGTCTGTAAAATTTAGCTTTGCTGTGGTCCACAAATTACAGAGCAATATTTACCAAGACAGTGGAAGGTCAATACAGGCAGTCCCCGACTTACACCGTTCCGACTTCCATCTGTCTCCTAGTTACAAGCGAAGACTTATGTGGAATGCTGGCACTTGTAGCTCCATGTTCCACAGCAGATAGTAGCTGTGGAATAACAAGTTCCAGCATGCCACAGCAGCACATGAGGTGAAAATGAAGTGAAATCTTTTTAACAGAAAAAACACATACAAAAATGGGACATTACTTACTCAAAAAAACACTACAATTTTTTGGGGGCATATTCACAGCTCAATGGCTGGACTAGACTGAACCCAGTTTGCAGGCATCTCTGGCCTATATGCTACCTGGGATAAAATTAACAGGTGCAGCTAATTGCTGAGCAGCAGCTCACACACCCCACTGCTAGGGGAACAATTAGATGATAAAAAAACTGCACATTAACTTAATACCTGTTCACACCAGCATGCAGAAAAGCCACAGTATAATGCTTGGGGAGATTGCACAGACAGCAAAACAAATGTAAAAACCCTTTCCTGCACTATCCAAAACTAAGAAATAAACCTTTTGTGCTGGAGTTACATTTAATACATATACCTGTTCCGACTTACATACAAGTTCGTAACCTGGGGACTGCCTGTATACGATATCTTAGCCAGCGTACATGGGAAACACAACTCTGTAGTTGGAAATATAGTAGTAGACAACACAGCAGCAAGACAACCCGTATGGCTTCTTGTGATGTTGGTGGTGTCCACCCTGGGTCCATGAGAGCACATTGATGTTATACCTGGTCAGATGGGCCTCTAACGGTGTCTTTGTATAAGGTCATCTTTATGATCTTCATAGATGATTATGGTCCATCTCTAGATCCAGTAGCCAGGAGAAGGATCCAGGGGCATCTTCTCTACTGTTTTTCACACCCTGGTCCCACTGCCAACTTCTCAGGATATTGGACATCTACATGGCCACTTTCAATATTGTTTTTCTTCCTTTTCTCTTCCGATTGTTTTAATCTTCTATCTCTCTGACTTCTTCCGTGCGGTTGAAAACACAAATAACTGACTGAAATCAGTAGCAGGATATAAACATCATCCAAAAAGCAGCGTGCACTCAGCGCTCTTAACCTCTCGACTTAAACTGTTAAAACTTCATTTTTTTAAAATATTTATTGAATTAAATATTGATTATATTTAATGAAATAAATAATAATATTAAATAATATATAAAAAGTCTCTATTGCTTAAAACTTTAACCCTGCGCTGACCCTGAGGATAGCTCAATTGGTATTATGTTCTATTCATTCTACCCAGTCTTGTAACTTTTAGTTGGTCCCAATCTCCTATGTACTATTCAATTCTATTTCTAAAGCACATCACACTGCAGTGGTGTAAGTGCAGGTGAGCACAGTCACACTGCAGTGGTGTAAATGCAGGTGATCACAGTCACACTGCAGTGGTGTAAGTGCAGGTGATCACAGTCACACTGCAGTGGTGTAAGTGCAGGTGAACACAGTCACACTGCAGTGGTGTAAGTGCAGGTGAGCACAGTCACACTGCAGTGGTGTAAGTGCAGATAAGCAGAGTGTTATTCCTAAAAGTTAGACACAAACCCTCCCGACGTGTTTCTTCAGAGGTAATAGGGCTATGGCATTAGACGGCCATTTGTTTCCTTGATTTTGAATTCTATAGGTCACTCCTATATTACATTGGAACAATCAGCAACCAAAATCTATACACCCCCCTTAAACAGGTTTCAATGCTCAATAATGAAGCCCTTAGACAAGTCCCGGGATGCAAGCAAAATAGAGGGCAGTACACACCCCCTTAAACACATTGACAGGTCCAGTGTCCAATAATTTATGCCATTTGGACAAGTCCTAGGATTCAAGTCAAACATAGGACAGGAGGGCGGCACCATTCATAAGGGGGACAAAGGACAGAAGGGCAGCACCATTCATAATTTTAATGAAAAGTCAACCACGTTCTATAAGCAATTTCTCAGCCGTTACTCACTTATCAATGCGTCATCTCCCGTAACCGATCGGTGACCTCAAATGGGGAGAGGACCTCCGGAGATACTATCTCACCGTTCTATTGTCCGGATAGAGTGTAGACAGGAGTCGCATATTCGGCAATGTAACTATTCACAATGGATTTGGACTTAGAAGTAGGTATGTAAGGGGCTTTCTGTCTTCCCTCTTTTATACAATGCCTATTGCTGAGTAGCGAACTCAATCTTGGATGTAATATGGTGAGAATATAGGCAATTACAAGAAGACCCCATTGGAGTTCTGTAAATCACAAAAACGTAGGATCGCATTGGGCCACATGTATGAAAACTGTCTAGGTCTAAAATTCACTATAGTGCCCATTGCAACCAGAGCACCCCTTTAAATTCTCCAGAGCACTATATGAAATCAAAGGGGTGCACTGATTGGCTGCTATGGGCAACAAAGTGAAATTTAAACCTAGACAGTTTTCATACATGTGGCCCATGGTCTCAAATAAGCTGCTGAGTTATAGTCTGTGTCTCTATGTAGCTCTAATTAATAAAATATAACTTACACATTCATTTGGTGTTGTTATTAATGCCTTTGGCATCAATGTGAACCGTCTTCCTATACTCATATATGAAAAACTTACTGCCCACCTAGTGAGCAAATGAACAATTGCAATCAGGTGCACGGATAGCACTCCCAGGGACCCACAGGATTCATAATATACTCCAAGAAGAAACCTGTTCACTGCAGACCAGCACCGAAGAAAAGACATAACATCATCCATCCATTGAATATGAGCGCCAGGCTCGAAACGCGTTGTCATCAACACTCGTGCAATCTGAATGATGGTATGTCTTTTGAATAACATTGGAATAAAGGAATGAACTTTATGTCTATTGAAGTTTTACACTTTCTTCTGTGGTGGACCACAGTGAGCAAGTGGATTTCTATATTCATGGAATCCAACAATGTTTTACTCATTTATGTCAAATCTATTTTCAAAACACTAGGATACCATTGTCATGGCCACAACGGACTAGTTATAGATTCCCAATATTTGACTATCTTTTTAGATCAATCAGGGAAAAACCTTTTTGACCATGGATGATTGATCTTTTTCGATATCATCTTGGTACTAAATATGTCTAATCCATAAACCATGAGAAACTCCCATTACTTATTCTATAACAAAATCATAAGGATCACTCTTTAGACCTTCTAATAGTTTTTTGGACACATATCTTTACAAACCCTAAAGATTATATAATAATTTCTCTTAGACCTTCATAATCATGGAACCCTTTTTTGGACTATCATATAATAGATCCAGAGGCACAACATCAACTTGGGACCTCTTTAAATTAATCATCCATTTTATCTTTGGAACATTTAATCTACCAATATCCTTTGGACTTACTATAAATTAATTCAAGAGGCACAACATAAACCTTGGGAACCATCTAAGATCAAATCTATCCATAATCATCTTGGACACTAATAATCTAATCATTATCCTCAAAACACTGACCATCTAAGATTTTTAGACCTATGCATATAACTTGGGATTCCTAAGACTATCCCCAACATATACCTTTGACAACCTAAAATTAGACCCTTTCAACAAATCCTTGCTTTAATTATATAATTTTGGGGGTTCCAATAAATCTAATTATTATAAGATCTATCCCAATTTAATTTTTGATTCTTTTTAAAATTAATCCTTTTTGGACTTTCATCACTATCCCATTAAGAACAGATTTTTATGGAAATTATCTTCATGGAATTATGATTTTTGGTTCCTTTAACAGGGACCACAACCTTTGAATTATAAAAAAACAAAAATAAGGCCCCTTTTCCACCGGGGGGGCCCTATCTATAGTCCTAAGGCCAAAATCTTGGGGGAAATCTATATGTTAATCCCCAATGGCAACATCGCCTTGGACCCCATTAATAAACTAGACTTATGTGCAAATAAATTTTGGATACTATAGTTTAGCCCAAAAGATATGTGCCCATCATAATTATAGTCTAGATCTATAGCACAAATCATCTTGGACTATCTTTAGATCTAGATCTATGGTGCACATCTTCTTAGACCATCTATAGATCTAGATCCATGGCAAACATCACTTTGGATTATCTATAGATCAACATCTATAAGGCCCACATCATCTAGGACTATCTATAGATCTATGGCCCACATACCTTGGACTATCTATAGATCTGGCCCACATATCTTGGACTATCTATAGACCTAGATCCATGGCACACATCACCTTGGACCATCTATAGATCTAGATCTATGGCGCATATCATCTTGGACTATCTATAGATCTAGATCCATAGATCCATGGCACACATCACCTTGGATTATCTATAGATCAAGATCTATAGGCCCATATCATCTAGGACTATCTATAGATCTGTGGCCCACATATCTTGGACTATCTATAGATCTATGGAGCACATCATCTTGGACTATCTATAGATCTATGGCCCACATATCTTGGACTATCTATAGATCTAGATCCATGGCACACATCACCTTGGACCATCTATAGATCTAGATCTATGCCGCATATCATCTTGGACTATCTATAGATCTAGATCCATAGATCCATGGCACACATCACCTTGGATTATCTATAGATCAAGATCTATGGCCACATAAATCAGGACTATCAAAATTTAGATCCTAGATCCAAGGCACACATCACCTTGGAATCATAGATCTAGATCTATGCCCAATAAATCTGGACTATCTATAATCTGTGGCCCACATACCTTGGACCATCTATAGATCTAGACCATGGTGCACACACCCCTTGGACATTTAATCAGATCTAGGCCCACATCTTGGACTTCTATAGATCTAGATCCATGGCACACATCACCTTGGATTCTATAGATCAAGATCTATAGGCCCACATCATCAAAGAACTATCTTAGATCTTGGCCCACATTCTTGGACTATAATAATCAAATGGACACATCACCTGGACCATCTATAGATCTGTCAGCCCCATATTTTGGACCATTATAGATCTATGGCTCACACATATTGGATTCTATAGAAAAAATTAAACCCACATCATTTTGGACTATCTTAGATCTATGCACACATATCTTGGAATATCATAATCTAACCATGCACACATCGCCTTGGACCATCTATAGATCTAGATCTATTGCGCATATCATCTTGGACTATCTATAGATCTAGATCCAGATCCATGGCACACATCACCTTGGACCATCTATAGTTCTAGATCTATGGCGTATATCACCTTGGGCCATCTATAGATCTAGACCCTATCCGCAAATCACTTTGGATTAATCTATAGATCTAGACCAAAGTCCATAACATCACTTTGGATTATCTAAGATCAAGATCATGCCACATATTCCTTTTTAATCAAAGATCTGTGGCCCACAATCTTGGACTACCCATAGATCCATGGCACATCACCTTGAATTAGGGTTTTAGAAAAAAGGGGCCCAATATCTGGACTATTTTAAATTAGACCTAGTTTCCATGGCAACATCACTTGGACCACATAGATCTAGATCTATGGCGCATATCATCTTGGACCTATCTATAAGAACTTGGCCACATACCTTGGATATCTATAGTTTGTATGGGCAATCATCTGGACTATCTATAGATTTTGGGGCCCCACAAATCTTGGACTATCTATAGATCAAATAAAGGCACACATCATTGGATTTTTGATAGATCAATGCCCATATAATTTTGGGGACTACTATATTACACCTAGATCCATGGCACACATCACCTTGGATTATCTATAGATCTAGATCAATGGCCTATCTTTTGGACTATCATAGATCTTTACATCCATAATCTTCCATGGCACACATCACCTTGGACCATCTATAGATCTAGATCTATGGTGCATATCATCTTGGACATTCTATAGATTAATCCAAAACCCAATGGCACACTAACCTTGGATTATCTTTTGATCAAGATTTTAAAATACCCAAATTTTATCTAGGACTATCTATAGATCTATGGCCCACATATCTTGGACAATCTATAGATTTTGACCCAGGGCCAATCACCTTGGACTTTCTATAAATCTAGACCCAAAAAATGGCCATATCACCTTGGACTTTCAATAGATCTAGATCTATAAGGTCCACATCATCTAGGACTATTTATAGATCTGTAGCCCACATATTTTGGACTATCTATAGATCTATGGAGCACATCATCTTGGACTATCTATAGATCTATGAAACACATCATCTTGGACTATCTATAGATCTATGGCACACATATCTTGGACTATCTATAGATCTAGATCCATGGCACACATCACCTTGGACCATTTAAAGATCTTGATCCATGGCGCATATCATCTTGGACTATCTATAGATCTAGATCCATAGATCCATGGCACACATCTCCTTGGACCATCTATAGATCTAGATCTATGGTGCATATAATCTTGGACTATCTGTAGATCTAGATCCATAGATTCATAGCACACATCCCCTTGGGCCATCTATAGATCTAGATCTATGGCGCATATCATCTTGGACTATCTATAGATCTAGTTTCCTTTAGATATGGACACACCTTGGGCCCATCTATAGATCAGATCTATGGTGAATCATCTTGGACTATCTTAGATCTAGACCCAAGCATGGCCACATCACCTTGGCCCAAACTATAGATCTAGATCTATGGCGCATAAAAATTTTGGACTATCTTAGATCAATCCATAGTTCCATGGCACACATCACCTTGGAATTTAATCTATAGGACCCAAGGAATCTAATCGTCCCACTTTCATCTAGGACTATCTATAGATCTATGGCCTACATATCTTGGACTATCTATAGATCTAGATCCATGGCACACAAGACCTTGGACCATCTATAGATTTAGAGCTATGGCGCATATCATCTTGGACTATCTATAGTTCTATGGCACTCATATCTTGGACTGTCTATAGATCTAGATCCATGGCACACATCACCTTGGACCATCTATAGATCTAGATCTATGCAGCATATAATCTTGGTAATCTATAGATTTAGATTCCAAAAGATTCATGGAAACACATAACCTTGGAAATCTATAGACCAAGATCTAAGGCCCAATCATTTTAGCTATCTAAATTTTGGGTATCCTTTAAATCCATCCACCCACTTCACCTTGACCATTATAAATCTAGATCTATGGCATATACCCTTGGACTTTCTAATATCTAGATCCTTTAGATCCATGGCGCACATCACCTTGGGCCATCTATAGATCTAGATCTATGCCACATATCATCTTGGACTATCCTTAGATCTAGATCCATAGATTCATAGCACACATCACCTTGGGCCA
Source organism: Phyllomedusa bahiana (assembly GCA_025379985.1). Lineage (NCBI taxonomy): Eukaryota > Metazoa > Chordata > Amphibia > Anura > Hylidae > Phyllomedusa > Phyllomedusa bahiana. The sequence goes on along the minus strand of JAODAL010048817.1, from coordinate 9,945 downwards.
TCTATAGATCTAGATCTATGGCGCATATCATCTTGGACTATCTATAGATCTAGATCCATAGATCCATGGTACACACCTTGGACTATCTATAGATCTAGATCTATGGTGCACATCATCTTGGACTATCTATAGATCTAGATCAATGGCACACATCACCTTGGACCATCTATAGATCTAGATCTATGCTGCATATATTTTTGGGTCTATTATAGATCTAATCCATGATATCCTGGCACACATCACCTTTAACCCATCATAGATCAAAAACCATGGCCACATCACCTGGCCCATCTATAGATCTATGGCCCATCATCTTGGACACTTAGTATAGACCCTAATCCATGGCACACAACACCATGGATTATCTATAGATAGACTATGGCCAATCATTTGGACTATCTATAGTTTTTGGGGCATATATCTTGGACTATCTATAGATTTAGGAGCACACATCTGGACATTAGATAGATCTATGCGAATATCTTGGATACTATAGATCTAGATCCATGGCACACATCACCTTGGACCATCTATAGATCTAGATCTATGGCGCATATCATCTTGGACTATCTATAGATCTAGATCCATAGATCCATGGCACACATCACCTTGGACCATCTATAGATCTAGATCTATGGCGCATATCATCTTGGACTATCTATAGATCTAGATCCATAAATCCATGCACAAAACACTTGGATTATCCTAATAGACCCAAGATTCTTAGCCCACATAATTTAGGACTATTATTAGATCTATGGCCCAATATCTTGGACTAACTATAGATCTAGATCCATGGCACACATAAACTAGGACCATCTATAGATCGAGATCTATGGCATACATTTTGGGACATCTATAGATCTAGATCCATTATCCATGGCACACACACCCCTTTTGGAATCTATAGATCAGATCTTTTTGGGCCCAAATTTTCATCTGGCTATCTATAGAACCCTATGGCCCACATACCTTGGACTATCTATAGATCTACATCCATGGCACACATCACCTTAGACCATCTATAGATCTAGATCTATGGCACATATCATCTTGGACTATTTATAGATCTAGATCCATAAATCCATGGCACACATCACTTTGGATTATCTATAGATCAAGATCTATAAGGCCCACATCATGTAGGACTATCTATAGATCTGTGGCCCATATATCTTGGACTATCTATAGATTTATGGAGCACATCATCTTGGACTATCTATAGATCTATGGCTGACATATCTTGGACTATCTATAGATCTAGATCTATGTTGCATATCATCCGGCACTACCTGTAGATATAGATCCATAAATCCATGGCACACTTCACCTTGGACCATCTATAGATCTAGATCTATGTTGCATATCATCCTGGACTATCTGTAGATCTAGATCCATTGATTCATGGCGCACATCACCTTGGGCCATCTATAGATCTAGATCTATGCCGCATATCATCTTGGACTATCTATAGATCTAGATCCATGGCACACATCACCTTAGACCATCTATAGATCTAGAACCATGGCACACATCACCTTGGACCATCTATAGATCTAGATCTATGGCGCATATAATCTTGGACTATCTATAGATCTAGATCCATAAATCCATGGCACACATCACCTTGGACCATCTATAGATCTAGATCTATGGAGCACATCATCTTGGACTATCTATAGATCTAGATCCATGGCACACATCATCTTGGACCATCTACAGATCTAGATCAATAGTGCAGTGCACATCATCTTGGACTATCTATGCACCTTTAGATTTAGTCTGGCTGCATAGATACACCCCTAGCTAGACATCTATTGGAATTCTATCCAGGGCATGTCAGACTTCTCAAATTCTGAGCCTCTACACATTTAAAGATTGACGCCAGCAGAGGGGATTTTAGGAAGGGGCCAAATGGTTATATACTGTACATTAAGAACCCGGGGCCCAGGTGGTCTACATCAGGGACGGGACTCTCTTTCTCGGCTTTTATCTAGGTAAATTGAAAGCAAGTTTGATCACAAATTCAGCCATTCAGTACATTTATAAGAACTTACTAATATATAAAAAAAACCTCCTACTACTATGTATCTAATACTTCAATATTATAATTTTAGCTCGGCAACTTAGTAGCCTCCTTAGAAGCCTATTATATAAAGCTATAGGAGGAATTTGTTGGATGATACAAATACAATGTACAACCCCTAGCATGCTGCTCTCAAAGAGGGTTCATATATATAATGGTGATTAAGCAAGGTAACCACCTCAAAATATTGGGTCACACGGCATATTGCGTCATGTACAATATGTGCCTCAAAATGCACTCATTGTACTGTTGCAATTAGGCGCTTTTAAGCGCCTAATTTCAACAGCGCAAACGCTGCGTAATAGCCCGAGGCCCATCTGTGCCTCCCATACTTTACCTTTGATGCTGTGTGATCACCCCCTAACACTGTGTACTCATACATACGTAGTTACGTCAACCTAAAATAACATAGATGTCTGATAGAGGTTACATAATCATCATGTGTCTATATCCACTCGGTTTTGTACATATGTATTTATGCTAATGCAGTTATGACAAGGGATCTAAATATCTGACAGAGTATACATTATCTTTATACCTGTATACCTGAACATCTAGAGGTATACCTTACTTACATCTAGTCCTCGTTGTATCGCTGAGTGTTTAATAACATGAGATATTGATAATAAATGAATAATACAGTGTTGGATTCCATTAATAGAGGAAGATGTTTGACATTGGTATGAAATGCGTTGGTATAAAATGCATTAATAACACCAAATTAATGTGTACACAATATTTTATGTATTAAGTTTTTTTTTTTGAACCACAGACACTATAACCTGCAGCTTTTTTTTGAGTATACGTCATACGTTTTTGTCTTTTTACAAACTCCAAGGGGGTCTTCTTAAAAATTGATTATCTCACCACATGACTTTCAAAGACCCACAAAAAAATGGGGGAAGACATAAAGCCCCTTAAATAACTACCTTGTGGTTCCTACTTGTAAGTCCAAATACATTGTGAATTGTCACACGCACACAATGTATAAAAATCGGTACGGCCCCACACACAGAGGAAAAGACACCTCAGACCCCTTTTGGCCTTGCTGAAAAATTGAATATTTTACCTCGTCCAGAAACAGGACTATAGAAAGGAGGGACAAATTGTGGGGGCAGCAGGTTTGAACCCGAAAAAAGGGCCCACGTTAACAACGCTGACCCCCAAGTAAAGTCCAAAAGTATTTTTTTTTTATAAAAAAGAGACAGGCGTTTCTTCCGGCCAAAAAAAAAAATTCATTAATTTCGTCTTTTAGCTAACTTTTGTCCCGGCTCTACTAATCCTTACCTCCCCACCGGGAAATTACACCCGGCAGAGAGAGACTCCCAAACTCCTTTCCTAAGCACCGGTGATCGGCATTGGCTTTGGCGGAGAATGTCCCCCCAACTACCCCATTTCCAAGGAAATATAGTATCTATTGGGGTGCAAACCCCAATTAAAGGGGTACTTACAAGAGAGGGTTTTGTTTCTGATTCTTTTTCCAACATGTCTATAAAAAAAACAAAGGGTAAGTAAGTATTTTCTAAATTTTTTTTCCCAAATTCAATCCCCGATCAATTTAGGGAGGTGGCACATTGGTAAGTGCATAAGGGCTGAAAATTACAATAGAAGGGGGTTTTTATTTTTTCATTAACCAGGTATTATAAAATTTAAAAACCGCACATTATAAAAGGGTGCGTTCCCCTGTCCTAGGTTTCAGCTTGGATCCCGGGAATTGTCCACATAGAATTCATTTTTGGTCTTTGACCTGTCAGTTGTTTAAGGGGGCCTGTTCCGTCCCAAGGGGGATTGGATCCCAGGCTTATTTAAATGGACTTCATTATTGGTCTTTGGGCCCGGGTTCACTATGTTTAAGGGGGGGTGTACATATTTTTGTTGCCAATTGGTCCAAATTAACGTAGGAGGGACCTATAGATGTTTAAATAGGCAAATTAATGTGCATCCACATAAAGACGGTTTTTAAAGAAAGATTCACCGTCTAAAAACATGTCTAATTTAGGAATAACACTGCATTAAAACTTTACTTATACCCACAATTGGATGCACGTGCTTTAGAAATAGAATTCAAAGTACGGGGGAATTGGGTAAAATAATAGTTAAGAGGGGGTAGGATAATACAAAAAATCAAATTTTGGGTTAATCAGGAAAACACTTTAAAGTTTTAAGAAATGGGTGGTGGGACAGAGATTTTTTATATATAATATTATTATTAAAAAACATTAAAGTTTTTAGTTTAAGTCAGTAGCAATGGGTTAGGGCGCTGAGGCACATGCTTTTTGGGATTCTGTATGATGAACCCGTGCAATATTCAGTTTTGGGTAAGACCAGCGAGTCACGCCCCCGGGGAAGCCCCTGTTGGGCACATTTGGGTTCCTGTTCGTCCCCGTGCAGCTTTATTAGCCGCTTAGGAAAAAATTGATAGAAAAAGGGGAAACCTTATATAGACATCAGTCATTGCAAAAGTCTTCCTACCTCTTGAACTGTTGTTAATTTTTAGACATTACAGCCATAAACGTCAGTGAATTTTATAGATTTTTTTATGTGATAGCGCAAATCAAAAAACTGAAAAGTGTGGTGTGTTGTTTTAAACCCCCTATACTTTTTTTAATAGTACACGGGCAAATTTTTCGGGTCGCATTTCGCTGTGTATTTGTGCTCTAATACGGGCGAGATGCCGGGAAATTAGGTAACCCCCAAGTTTCTCAAAAGAGAACTATGGTTACGCCTCCTCTCCCCCCTCGTACAAAACGATCATATTGTACGTGCAGGGAGATAAGTGACATTCCAAATTTCTTCGGGAAATACGCAGTAAAGAAACAATGGGGCTGGGTTGATGCCGGCCCCCCCACTCCGCGGGTAACGCGCGTATTAAACGGCCCCAAAAATTTGGGCTTTTAGCGCCACAATTTTCCCGTGTGAACTAGCCTAAGGGTGCTTTTTACACGGGGGTTTTTATGCGTTTTTTAAATTGTTTTTTTGTGCCTTTTTTATGTGTTTTTTTTTTGCAGTAAATGTACGCTTAAATTTGTGTGCCTTTCTGCACAAAAAAAAGCATCAAAAACGCACCGTGTAAAAACACCCAAAAAAAAATCCCGTGTGACCCTTGCCTTTTTAAAGTCACCTAATTAGTAGTAGAGACATCTGTGTGTAACTTTCTCATTAAATCAGGTTTGTGACAGCCTTAGAAGTTTTTTAGAGAAAATAATCAGCAAAAGCATCAGAAAAACAAGGAAAAGCTCAGGGATAAAGTTGGGCAAAGTGTATTTTAGGGGTAGGGGTTTTTAAAAAAAATGCCCAAGCTCTGAACATCTTATGGAGCACTGTTCAACCCCTTATCTGTAAATGGGAAAGGGGTATGGCACACTATTACCACCGAGACCTGGGGTTCACTAAAAAAATGACAGCAGGACAAGGGAAAAAACTAATTAAGAAGCACCAAAAGGCCAGGCGATGTTTCCAAAGGCTTAAAATGGGAATATTTCATCCGTAATTAGCGCTTTCTGCGCGAATTTTGGCTGGAATATCCCCTCATTTTAATCCACAGTTTATTAAAAAGAAATATGGATTTCTTCGCCTCTCCCTGCTCGGGAATCCGCCGCGGGCGGGGAAATGTGACAATCCCTTTACTAGCGGCATATACGGCCCCTGAATATAGTTTAGGGGCCCGGGGGGTGCCCTCCCCCCTCCGCCCATCCACACGACTAAAATTTCGCCCCGCAATTAAGCCGTGTGAACATGGGTTTAGGTCACTCTGGGGACTGCAGAGATCCACATTTAGTGGGAAAAAAGTCCCCGGGCATGTACCCCCAAATCTACCCTTTATGGAAAAGGGGAAGAGAAAGCCCTTTTTTAAAAGCCCTAAAATTCTGTTTTCAGAAACCTTGTAGGGAACACAATAAGCAGTGGGAAAAAGGGGCTCGGTCAATGAGACCCAAATGCCAAACCTTGGGCCACATGTATGAAAAGGTTTTGGGCTAAAACTCACTTTTTTTTTCCCATAGGTTCCCAGGGGAAAAAAGTGAGTTTTACACCAAAAAAGTTTCATCATTGGGCCCCATTGTGGAGGGAAACCCCCCACATCCCCCTGAAAACCACCCACCGGAACATATAGGGCAGCTCTGAGGGGAGGCTTGTTTCAGAGGGGTGGGAAGCTGCTGAAGTTGATGGAAGATGGAGGGTCAAATAATCTACGTCAGGACAAAAAGTCTTTTTCCCGGGGTGCCATAACCTGGTTCTAACCCCCTTTACCTGACATTGTGCCCTGCTCCAAATTCCTATGATTGGCGTAACTCGCGACAGAACAAAGTCAACATGGAGAGTACTGCTTCTTCTCCGCTGTTACTGCCCCTGAGGCCTTTAATTTCTGATTCCATTACATTCCGAAACCATGGGACGATTTGATTTAAAAAACCAGGGGTGAATAATTTAAAGGGGAAAGTACTTCACATTACCAGCTGTTTGTGGCTCCCCTACATATTTGGTTTTTTTTTTCTTGCTTTTTCCCAATTGCTCCCATCATGAGAAAAACCCCCATTTTTGCTAAAAAAAATTAGGGCTTTTGCCCCATTAGGCGCCAGAGCCCCACTGTTGTCCACATTTAGAGGGACACTTCCATCAGAAAGTAATATTGTCATTGAAACCAAACTTCCTGGAAAATAATCTTCTTTTTAGAATTTTTAGCAGTAATTTTTTGGGCAGTCATATGCAATTAAAAATAACACACAGTCTAAAATTTTGTCCTTAGTCCCAATCACCTGACAGAACTGGGGAAAGCCCTTTGATTACGCTGTGGTCACGAACCACGGCAATCAGAGGGTTAAGTGCCGGAGAGCGGAGGTTTCCCCCACTCCACGGCGCTTGCAGGAGCTGTGCTGGGAATAGGGTTGTGAAGTACAGCCCTGTTCTCAGCACTGCTGCGGCGCCGCCAATCCCAATGTCTGCAGCAACATCGAAAGTCGTCGGGCGGTCGTTAAAGGGGTTTTGCCACGATCTAATATTGACGTAGGATCCTCCAAAATGGGTATTTAATCACTTTTCTAAATATATGTTATTAAAAAAAAGTGAAGCCTCTGAGAGCTACAGCCTGACTTACATGCCCTTAGTTTCCTGACAGTTTACATTAGACATGAAATTCTTCTGTCCAGTTTTCGGACGGAATATGAACATGGGAAGGGGGAGGGCTTTTCTCCACTCATCGCTGAGAAAAGCCGTCCCCCCCACAAACCGGACAAATACTGGTCGCATAAACCGACTGGTATTTCTCCTCTGCCGTGTGTAACGAGCCGGGGTAGTGGATCCACTGGACCACTGCAAGTGGTGGTACAGGCCACACCAGGGAGCGGAGTCTAAGTGGGTCCCGGTTTTCACCAGAGCCCGCCGCAAAGCGGTAGGGACTTCCTGCGGCGGGATTCCACCAGGTCGCTGCCCCTGATGTGACTTGCTTGCGGAGGCGGCCGAGGTGCAACCTGGTACAAAATCAGTAGACGGAGTCGTAGTCGGGAACAGGCCAGAAGGTCAGGGCAGGCGGAGAAGGTTCAAGGTCGGTAGACGAAAGCAAACGGGACTGGTACACGGGAATAGCAGAACCGGAGAGAGTAGGCTCCCGCATAGGAAAGGGGGCTTGGATTCGGGAAGGAAGTTCCGGGGGGGAACCCTTTTTATAGGGTCAGCGGGCCGCAAAACCAATTACCGGGGGGTGTCCCCTTTAAACCTACACAGCCGATGCGCCGCACAAGGAGCGGGGGCCCCCCGGGCACCGCCGGAGTCAAGGCGGAGACACAAACGGGTGTGGTAGTGACTCGCCCGGGGGGAGCGAGTGCGCCCCCGGCCCGAAAAAACCCCCGGAAACCCCGACGCCGCTTGTCTCGCACCTGAAGGGGCGAAGGGGAAAGACCGCGCCCGCAGCCAGAAGTGCGTGCGCTACTCGTGACACCGTGTAAATGGGCCCTAACAATCAGCTAGTTATAGAGGAGCTAAATATGCCTTCATTCATACATGCCAACTCTCCCTTTTTTCGGGGGGTCCCGCTATTTGGGGTCCCCCCCGCCCCCCCGGGGGGGGGGGTTGGCATTCCTCCCGCCGCCAGCAGGCAGCGGGGGTTCTTTAACTGGCCGCGGCGACAGAGTAGCGCTAGTGCGCTACTCTGGCGCCGCTGGGCCGCTCCTACAGGCGGGTGAAGCGGCCGCTGCGCCCGCTTCACCCGCCCGGAGTCTCGCTGTGCAGGGAGTAGGCAGGAGGGATCGCTCCCTCCTCCCTTCTCCCCCTGTATGTCCGGCGCCTGTGCGCGCTCTACATACAGGTCAGCAGCGCAGGGGAAGTGACGCGCGCTGCAGGGGAGTGACGCGCGCTGCTCTCACTTCCCCCTGCGCCGCTGAGGAGATCGTCCGAGCGGCCGTGCTGGCAGGAGCCTGTGAGGTAAGTGGATTTTATTATTTTATTTTTATTAGCTATATGGGGGGCTCTGCCTGGCAACAATGGGGGCACTACCTGGCAACAGAGGGGACATCTACCTGGCAACAGAGGGGACATCTACCTGGCAACAATGGGGGCACTACCTGGCAAGAGAGGGGGCATCTACCTGGCAACAGAGGGAACATCTACCTGGCAACAGAGGGGGCATCTACCTGGCAACAATGGGGCACCACCTGGCAACAGAGGGGACACTACCTGGCAAACAATGGGGGCACTCCCTGGCAACAATGGGGGCACCTACCTGGCAACAGAGGGGACATCTACCTGGCAACAGAGGGGACATCTACCTGGCAACAATGGGTCACTACCTGGCAACAGAGGGGGCATCTACCTGGCAACAGAGGGGGCACTACCTGGCAACAATGGGGGCACTACCTGGCAACAGAGGGGGCATCTACCTGGCAACAATGGGGGCTCTTCCTGGCAACAGAGGTCACAACTACCTGGCAACAGAGGGGACAACTACCTGGCAACAGAGGGGTCACTACCTGGCAACAATGGGGGCACTACCTGGCAACTGAGGGGGCATCTACCTGGCAACAATGGGGCCTACCTGGGCAACAGTGGGGGAACTACCTGGCAACAGAGGGGACATCTACCTGGCAACAGAGGGGCACATCTGCACAAGGGGGCACTACCTGGAACAATGGGGGTACACCGGGCAACAGAGGGACACTCCCGGGAACAGGGGACATCTCCCTGGAAACAGAGGGGCACCCCGGCAACAAGGGGGCATCCTGGAAACGAGGGGCATTAAGGCCCTCCCCCCCCCCCCCTTTTTTCATTTCAAATTTTGGAAACTTGCTATAAAGCTATAGACCAGACAGGGGGTCGAAACTGTCTGTGACTCTATTGAACTGCTTGGTGAGACAACCCCTTTAAAGGTATAAATAAGGGAACCCACATATTAGTGCTGGAGAGCAGAAATCCACTTGCAAAAAGATACACTACAATGTGACAAAATGAGCAACACAGGCCCACTCCAGACTGTGAACGCGCTTGTTGCTTTGTCCTCCATGGCCACTGTTTTCTCACCTCCTTGTCCGCTCCATTGCATCTTGGCCCCACACAGTACCCCCCCCCCCCAGGTGCTGGACCCTTTATTACGTCACTTCCTCCTATGCTCCTCATCACTGTATTGCTGTGCTTCCCGAGAGTCTTTCTTTTTACATTTATGCATCGGGTCTGACCCGTTTCCGTGACCCGGGCTATTTCCCCGCCTGCCGCCTGCTGGACATTACGTGAGGACCCACCACCCTTTGCCTGCCGCCTGCACTGACCTACTGCCTGTCCACTGACTACGTTTCTGCTGCACCTCTTGCACCACGCTGCTCCTTCACTGTCACCACCAGCGGCCACATCACAGCCAAGTCCTACCTACCTGTGGC
>JAODAL010048816.1:0-28680 GCA_025379985.1 Phyllomedusa bahiana | reverse complement strand
TTCAAAAAAAATTGGACTGGGCAAAAGTGCAAAAAACACGTATCTGTAATGTATTCGGATAATAAAAGGTATTTTTGGCCCCTATCAATTCACCTGTGGTGACTACAAAATTGCTGGATTCAAATTTAACTGCATGGTAGATCTATCAACAAAGCTGGCCTGCGCCAAAGTGAAAAAACACGTATCCTGAAATGTATTCGGAGATTAACAGGTCTTTTTTGGCACCTTTCAATTCACCTGTAGTGACTAAAAAATTGCAGTATTCACATTTAGTGCAAGGTGCCTCAATGAACAAAGCTGTACTGCGCCAAAGTAAAAAAACACGTATCTGAAATTTATTCGGATATTACAAGGTATTTTTGGCACCAAATCAACCTGTGCTGACTTGCTGGATTCTAATTTAAGTACAAGGGGGGTATATCAACAAAGGTGGAATGGGCAAAATTGAAAATGAACCACCTATCTGAAATGTATACTATAAAAAAAAGTGGATTTTTGCACCTAACAAAGAGACCTGCAGTTACTAGAAAAGATGTGTATCCTATAAGTTCAGGCTCCCCAAAATATCCAGGAAATATTTCAATGGGAAAACTGTTAATAATAAAGCTATTGCAATGTCTACATTAAGTCTTGGTGAACTTTATCCAGTATTCTTATAGAGCTTGTCTGTGTTCGCCCGCGGGCCCCCCCCCCTTTGCCCCCCCCCCCCCCCCGTGACTTTACAGCGGTAGTTGCCCCTTTTTAAAATTCTTTACCTAACTATATAAAAACCCTTCCAATCTCTAATCTAACTAAATTGTAAGGATCACAGCTAATAGTAGAGGTTTCTCTGTGAAGAAATATAATAATTTCGCTGAGCTGTTTGGACACAAGCAGAGCGCACGTCCTTCTGCTCTGAGACGCGAGAACACTGAGGCTGAACGGGGGAAAACGCGTTCTTGAAAAAACGAGGTCATGTGATTTTCCAGCCAATCGCAACCATACCCATCCCAGTCATGACGTCGCACCCACATCTCACCCTGCTCTATTCTGTAATCTGATTTGCTGGCCGCCAAAATTACAGGAAGCGCCGAAAAAGGCGCGATCTTAATAGATGATGCACAGATTTTAACCTAAATTATCGCATGATCTAAAAAATCCGATCACCATAAAAACTGTGCCGATTTCAACTTTGTCGATAATAATCGCTCAACACTAATAATAACTAACATTGGTGCAGGAACAATATTTCAAGCAGGCTGAAAAGACAAAGGGGGACATGTATAAAAACTGTCTAGTTCTAAGACTTTCCTTGTTGCCCATAGCAACCAATCAGAGCCCCCCTTTCATTTTTTCAGAGCACTATATGAAATAAAAGAGGCGCTCTAATTGGTTGCTATGGGCGACAAGGAAAGTCTTAGACCTAGACAGCTTTCATACATGAGGCCCAAAATGTATTTACCAGCTCATAGGGATCCCCTTTTGTACTCCCCAAATGGAAGCATTAAAATCCAGAAAACAAAATATTCTTAAAAAAAATAACATAGGGAAATATTTTTTAGGTGTGCTTTTTGATTCTGTGGCTTATTTTTGTTTTTTGATGCAACATGCTGTTAGTGTTTTCTCAGTTTGTGGCATAGTTCCCTCATAATTCTATATTTTCTTCCTGCTTAAAAAAGTGTGAATGTGTTTTATATTTTTTTCACATTACAAATGATTTGTGATTATGGGAAAAAACCCGACTAAAAAACACTACTAAAAACGCATGTATTTGAACACTTTATTTTGTAAAAAATGCACAAAAAAGCTGGTAAGGTTCTATGTAGCAGGATTACTCAGTAGCTGGATAGAAGGCTGGTATCAGATGCTGATTATAGCTGACACCTGTCGCTAACAGCAGGGAACAGAGCTGGCTTGGTTCCCTGCTGTTTAACCCTTTAGACACCACGGCAGTTTCGACATCTAAATTAATGAGAAAGGGTGCCATGCACTGCTTCTCACCCTGATCGGCACCCACGCGGCAAGATTGCGGTGTGCATATTGGTTAACCTGGTGGCTGGAATCCTTGTGAAACCTTCCATCAGCACCATGTCGGCAGTTTTATCACTTCCTGCCCCATGAAAGAAATGATAGAATGATATAACATTGATAACACAATGCAGAAGGGTGTACAGACCAGGGCCGGAGCCACTGCCATAGCAGCCATACCTTAGAATCCCCTGGCCCTCTGCCCTGAGCATTCAGAGGCAGTGACTGTGCGGTCTTAGTGGAGCAGAGCGCCGCCGGTGCTCTCCTCCGCTAATCTGCCTGGTAAGCCCAAGGCCTTTAGGCCATAAGTCTACCAGACATTGGCCCCTAGTGTTGACATGGGTGGCACAATTATGTCATATCGTGTCGCTGCTCACACTGGGTTCAGATGCTGGCCTGACGCTCATCGCATCAGGGGAATGTGGAGAAAAGTGAGTTAATTATTTCTTTTTTTTTTTCTCCTAATGGGACCCACTTATAGATAATCTACCTACCTACCTATGAGGGCCCCATCTATAGCCTATCAACCTATCTATCTGAGGCCCACCTATAGGATATCTACCTAGCTACCTGTGGCCCACCTACAGCCTACCTGTGGCCCACCTACTGTCCACTTACCTACTTAGCTACCTGGCGCCCAGTAAAAGTCCACTTAGCTACCTAGGGTCTACCTACAGTCTACCTATCTATCTAAGTGGGGCTTAACTACTGCCTACCTAGGGCCAATTTACTTACCTACCTGTAGCCTACCTAACTGGGACATAGCTACCTACCTGTGGCCTAACTACTGCCTATCTACCTACATAGGACCATTCTACCTACCTACTTATGGTCTATCATCCTGGGGCCTATGTACTGCCTGGCAACCTACCTGGGCGTATGTACTGATTACCTACCTGGGGCCTAACTGTTGCCTATCTACCTACTTAGAGCCCACAAACCTACCTACCTTGGACCTACTAAACTATCTAATGGGGGTCTACCAACCTGTTAACATGAATCTGAGGGGTACAGACCATAGCTGTAGCACAATCTTCAGGGGTTTAGTCATCTGTTCCTCCCCACCTCTTTAGGAGACTGTGCCTCTAAGCTATGGACTAATCCCGCTCTCCCACACATGGGAAGATTGTACAGAGGTGGGGGGAAGTAAGGGAAGTGAGGGAAAAGTAAAGATTCTAAGATATTTGTGTTCAAATCTGCAGAGACGAGTGTTGGGCGGGAGAAGTCTTCATGGCGGTCTGAACCAGATGGAGAAGAAAAGGGAAAGTCAACAACTCATCAGAGAAATGTAACTTATGTCTGCAGAGCCTGTGTACACTGGTTTCTACCATTATATGGTGACTGTATGGAGGTAATATACAGTCTGTAGGCCATCTGTTTACACTGGTATATACCACTATATGGTCACTGTATGGTAGTAATATACAGTCTGCAGAGCCTGTGCACACTGATATTTACGTTTGCGTTCCACGGACTTATGGCGTCTACATGCTTTTCCGGTTTTTTTACAACCATGCCATTCATGTGGTTTATTAGATGGCTCAGTTATCCCGTCCCCTGTGCATCATTGCTGTGTAAGTTAGTTTTATACATGTGTTTTTTGTTTTCATGATTAGACGATTTTAGACACACTATTTAAAGGCTGGGTTTTCAATTAATCTTTGCTACGTCTAAGGGCGCTGTGTCGCCCGAAACATGTCAGCTACAACATCTCTCTGACTCCATGCCGGCTATCGCACTGTATTTGTCAATTTTCTATGGCTTTTGCTCTTAAATAAATTTCCTCGTTAGCATTACTCCTGGTGCCTACCGTGGACTTGCTTTCCTTGCTGTATGGTGCGCCCCTTGGAGCATGGTGTGTGCACAGGAGGTACTCTGAGGACTCATTCATACTATAGGTGAGCTGGCGTTTCTATTGCTTATACTGTGCTGTTTCCAAGTTTTCAATGTGCGCCCTTATTCTCTCATATCAGAGATTGCATCAATTTTGAGCATATGCCATTTATATCTACCAGTGCATTATATTGTTCCTAGCTGACATGGCTCACTTACAACAAAGAATGGAAAAGGCTGCTGCAGTCTTCCAAAAGAAACCTGAAATCAATCAGAGAGACACAGAATTTTCTGCTAAATTGAAATTATTTGAAAAACCTATGGCACAGGAGCTACGAATGTGGTGGGATTTAACTACTCTAAGGAATTATCTACAACAAAGTATGATCCTAAGAGGACTACGCATAAAAAGATCCCAACCACTGTCTATTCGGAAGAATACGTTGTTTCTTGGAATTCTATTCTTTCTGCGTGTTCCATAAAGCTAATGGAGTTGATCACCTCATATGAGGACACCAAGTTGGAGGAAATATCTGTTGATCTTAAGAAAACCGAAGTGGAAATAAATTCATTTAAAGATTTGCCTAACTTCGACACAGAATTACAACAGATACATGATAATATTTCCAAATTGGAAGATGCCATTATGACCAGTAAAAAATCCCAATTCGATCGGGATGTCTATAACTACAGTCACGACCGAGTATACGAATGGGGTAGGAGAACCAATCATACGAATACCCCTCGTTCTATCCTAAAACGTACAAGTAGGAGAGCCAATTGGAGGAGAAACCAAAACAGAGTTAGTTCATTGGACTCAGATTCGACAGAAGAAAACACCGACACTCAGGATGAACCATCCACATCTGTTGCTTCTCTCTCTAAACCTTCATATTACAAGAAATCCAAGGCAAACAAAACATCAAAAAGCGAGAAAAGCGAGAAAAGCACACAAGGAGGGGAGGAAGAAAACTTACAAAGAAATGAAAAAATGAAAACAAGGAACATTCAGTAGATAATTTGGAAGTATTGAATCTATCCTCCTCTGATTTGGATGCACCAGAAATTGAATTATTGTCACTGGGTTTGAACTTTGGCTTGGAGGAAAATGTTGTTCTGTTTGATACGGTTAAAGATATTAACAAATTTGTTTGTTCTCTTACCCTACGTCGCCATTTTTGGAATGCTACCAATGCCTGCAGCTTGTCTCCCAAAATTAATGTTGATAACAATTACAGTGGTATGACAGTTCGTGAACAAATGTCCATTTTGAAATTGGAGGAGCTCGCAGGCACTGGTGGCGTTCCTAGAATCGGCACTGAATGTATTTGTTATCCATCTGTTTCTGTCATTTTTATCCTCTTCAGTCTAGAACAGACATCATGGATCAGTTTCAGCACCTAGGCTCTTGATGACACCCTGTCCTCTCAGTCAGGTTACTTAAATCTTACACATAAGCAACTTTGTGCCTTGAAAAAGTTAAAGGAAAACAAAAATATCATTGTTCGTATGGCCGATAAGGGGGGACTGGTTGTTATCATGAACCTGTTAGATTACCATCAGTCCATGCTCAGGTTACTCAGTGATTCCACCACAAACACTAAGCTTAAAGGGGATTTGCCAAGAGACCATTTACATACCTCCGGTCAGCATGAGAGCAGGATGTAAACAAATCACGCTGAGTCATGAAGCTGCAGGGGAGAGAGGTTGGGGGCGAGTGAGGAATCCAAGGGAGTGTCTCAAAACTTAAGTGAAATAATAAACAGTACAAGAGTGGATTCTCAATACAGCAAGACATAGCCTCAGACTGCACTGTCAGGAGGAGCCTTATCTGCTAAGATGCTAATCTAAACAAACCAAGGAGCTGAAAGAGAGAGAGACGCACACAGCCAGAGCACAAAGCTGCATAAGGGATCCTGTGACATGTTCACTGAAATAATCAAACCATAACTTGTGGATTCTATATACAAAAGACAACACCTATTTTACACAGCAGCTTGAAAGCTTCTTCCTGTTCCCTGTCATCAGATAAAGCAGGTATCTAATCACACTACAACTAGTTTATTCTGTATACAAAAGAAAACATATTGCTACCCGGTGCCTTAAAAACTTCTGCAGCTCAGTCTCATCAGATAAGAAGCACTCTTTGCGCAAGCCCGGCCAGCAGACAGCAGCTCTTGTCAGGTCGTATCTAATAGAAGCTTTGAAGTAACCAAGGGCATGTAAGGAAGGCTGTAGCTCTTTCATACTGCAATTTTTGTAATCACATATATTTAGAAAAGTGATTAAAACCCCATTTTGGAGGATCCCACGTCAACATTACATCGTGGCAAAACCCCTTTACAGCCGATCCCACAGGCTCTTTCAGGAGTGATCTCGTTTGTTTATTATCAGAAGGTTTATCTATCTGTCGTTTTGATCAGAAACGGATAGATTTACTCATTGTTGATCATCCCCCTGTGCCCATCTTGTATGGTCTGCCCAAAACCCACAAAGAGGCGCCGTTTCCCCATATGCACCCAATTGTCTCCGGTATAGGTTCGCTCCTGGAAGGGCTCTTTGAATAGCTTGATGCCTTATTATAGCCGTTTGTTTGCCGTGTACCCGGTTATTTACGGGACACCAAAAATGTTCTTATGTGTTTGCAAAGTGTGTACTGGCATCATGAGTTTTACTGGGTAAGTTGCGATGTGGACTCGCTATATACAAGCATTCCACATCACATTGCTCTTATGGCTCTACAATTCCATTTGGAGACCTTTGGTGATTTTTCAGCTGATTTTATCCAATATATTTTGGAAGTCACTAATTTCTTGATGGAACATAATTATTTTTTATATGATGATAACATATAAAAAATCCTTTTTGCTTTCTCAAGACTCGGTGGGTCAAAAGCAAATTGAGGATTTGTTACAACCAACAGAGGGCGCTGTGGGCTTCTTAGCCCCTTTCCCATAATGCCTTGTGATATGCAGATGCTAAGTAGAGGGCGAAAAGGCAAAACAAAAACTCTACAAGCCGTTCGTTTGGTGCTCTCCTTAAGGAGAGATCTTCCCTTCCTGAGATAACATATACATTCAGACTATAGGTGTCAAATATTCTCCATCTCTTGCAAATTTATCGGTATCTTGGGGGGAATATATGCATATTTTTACAGATTCCAATCCTTTTGTGGTCGACTTGGAGTGGTATGGCAGATACAACGATGATCTCCTCATTATTTGGAGGGGTGAGATGTCTGCCATACCACTCTTTGTCGACTATTTAAACAACAATGCTTTAAATCTATGGTTTACTTACAATAGTCATTCTAACTGCATCTCTCATTGGAGGGTGTACCTGATGAAGTTATTTATACCAAATCTCTCTGTAAGCCCACCACAGAACTGCATTACCGCAGTTTTCATACTGCACATACCAAAAAGGCCATCCCAGTTGGAGAACTTACCCGTGCTAAACAGAATTGTAGTTCCCCAGTAGATTACTTATCAGAAGAAAAATCTGTTTGTAATAGATTGAAAGCCAGAGGCTATCCCAATTGGATTTTGGAAAAGTCAAAAATAGATCTAGAAGTAGTTTAATTTCTCCCAAGCCCAACTCAATTGAGGAAAAGACAAGGCTACATACTCTGGTGCTAAATCATAGCTGCCAGTTCAATTTAGTCAGAGATATAGTTCTTAAATATCTCCCCATGCTAAGCAAAGACGAAATTCTAGATCAGATTCTCAAAAATGGCTGCAAAATAGTCCCCAGTTTAACTAAAAGTACCTATGCTTTGGCTACTTGGCTTCGCCATAGGGGCTTTGTAAAATGTGGTGGTCATCCCTGCAAAACATGTGGGTTTGCTATACCATCTAAACAATTTTTCAATTCCGATGGGTCTAAGACCTTTTATATTTCCAAGTACATTAACTGCAATACGAGTTATGTTATTTATATTATTCGTTGTACACTATGCAATTTAATGTACGTTGGCAGTACAACACGTAAATTAAAAACACGATTCCTGGAACATATTTATGATACAAACAATGATACACGTAGAAATAAGTCAAATGTCTCTCAACATTTTATTGAGCATCACCACTCTAAAACCACATGCTTTCAATTGTTGGTATTGAGAGACTAAGGGCTGCTCACACAACGTTTTTGTGATCCGTTTTACGGATCCGCAAAACGGATCTAACAATTGTCAGTGTGATTAACATTACGTTCAATGGCAAAAGCGCATCGCTGTTCTCACGGGAGATTGGCGATGCGCTTTTGAGGGCTCTCCTGCACTGCGCTTTTCGCATCTGCTTTAAGAATTGACATGTCAATTCTTTTTGCGTGTTACGCAAGTGAAAGCCCATAGGAGATAATGGAGTCCACTTTTGGCACCTGTCCAAAAGCGCTCCACACTCCTGGTACGTATCAGCTGCGATTTTTATCCTGAATGCGGATGCGAAAAGCGCAGTGAGCGGCTGCAGGTGGATCGGCGCAGAGCGGGGCTGGATCGAGGGACCGGTGCGGCTGCTGGTGGATCGGCGCAGAGCGGGGCTGGATCGCGGGACCGGCGCATCTGCAGGTGGATCGGCGCAGAGCTGGGCTGGATCGCGGGATCGGCGCGGCTGCAGGTGGATCAGCGCAGAGCGGGACTGGATCGCGGGACCGGCGCGGCTGCAGGTGGATTGGCGCAGAGCGGAGCTGGATCGCGGTACCGGCGCGGCTGCAGGTGGATCGGCACAGAGCGGGGCTGCAGATCGGGGCTGCAGATCGGTACAGAGTGGGGCTGGAGATTGGCGCAGAGCGGGGCTGGAGATCGGCGCAGAGCGGGGCTGGAGATTGGCACAGAGCTGGGCTGGAGATGTTGAATAGGGGCTGAAGATGATGAATCTGGCTGGAGATGATGAATGGGGCTGGAGATGATGAATGGGGCTGGAGATGATGAATGGAGCTGGAGATGATGAATGGAGCATACAATACGGATCCAAATAAAGTATCAACTGTTGCGTTCTCCGGATCCGCTTTACAGATGCGCTTTTCATTCATCAAAAACGGATCCGTAAAAAGGATCAAATACGTTGTGTGAACAAGCCCTAATAAAACCTAAAAGAGGGGGTAATTTAGAATACACACTACATGATAGAGAAGCATATTGGATGCTAACACTAAATACTTTTATATATCATGGTTTAAACAGCAGAAATTATGTTTCACACTTAATTGCTCCTTCCCTGCTTTCTGTTGCCATAATTACCTGCTATATTGTGTCCAGTTCATGTTTTTCCTTCTTCCCTCTTACGATGCATAGGAGATGACGCGCTTCCTCCTGGTGAGACGCATATGCATTCCACCTTGGAGGAAGTGACATGTCGCCTCTCTGTGAGGCGTGTTTGCGTTCCACGGACTTATGGCGTCTACATGCTTTTCTGTTTTTTTACTACTATGCCATTCATGTGGTTTATTAGATGGCTCTGGTTATTCTGCCCCCTGTGCATCATTGCTGGGTGAGTTAGTTTTATACATGTGTTTCTTGTTTTCATGATTAGATGATTCTAAACACACTATTTAAAGGCTGGGTTTTCAATTAATCTTTGCTACGTCTAAGGGCGCTGTGTTGCCCGAAACATGTCAGCTGCAACATCTCTCTGATTCCATGCCGGCTATCGCACTGTATTTGTCAATTTTCTATGGCTTTTGCTCTTAAATAAATTTCCTCATTTGCATTACTCCTGGTGCCTACCGTGGACTTGCTTTCCTTGCACACTGGAATTTACCACTATATTGTCACTGTATGGTGGTAATATACAGTCTTTGTACAACGGTATACTTCAATATGGTCACTTTATGGCAGTAATATTGGTCATAATATACTGATCTTTATTCAGTAATAATATAGGGTTATTATTCAGTCACTATTTGGTAGTAATTTGTGGTCGTGTTCTGGAGGTATAATCGGGTCCATGTGTAGTAGTATTATTGGTAATGTTTTTCCAAAAGTTTGCTAGGGGGCCAAGGCTTCTCTAGTTATGCCCCTTGTACAGATGATTGCCCCCCATAGTGGTCAAGAACCCTAAGGCAACTTACAGTACATGCAAAAATAAATAAATTTTAAAGTGTAAAATAAAAAATATTAAAAGTTCAAATCACCCCCCTAATAAAAAAGTTACATATTATTGGTATAGCCATGTCTGTAAAAGTCCTATCTATTAATATATAACACCATTTATCCCACACGCTGAACATGCACATAGAAGAAAAAAAATCCAAACACAAAAATTGCAGTTTTTTGGTCATTCCACATCCCTTACAAACTAGAATAAGGAGTGATCAAAAAGTCGTATCAATCCCAAAATGGTATCAATGAAAAGTAAAATTCATCCCGCAAAAAATGTGCTCTCACTAAAACATAAAACCTTTACACATTTGGTATTCACAGAATCGTATCAACCTGTAGAATACAGCTAACACATCATTTATACTGAAGGGGAATGCCACAGAAACAAAACCCCTGCAAACATGGCACAAGTAATTTTTTCTCACATTTCACCCCACTTACAATTTTTTTGTAGTTTCCCAGTATATTCTATGTTACAGCCAATGACACTATTAGAAAGTACATCTTGTTTTGCAAAATAAAAACCATTATGGGTCATATGTATGAAAACTGCTCCCCTTTTATTTCATATAGTGCTCTGAAGAAATGATTGGCTGCTTTGGACAACAAAGAAAATCTTAGATCTAGACAGTTTTCATACATAGTTATATAGTTTTTTAGGCCGAAAAAAGACAGACGTCCATCCAGTTCAGCCTATTTTGCTAAAGTGTTGATCCAGAGGAAGGCAAAAACCCCCATAAGGGGAGAAGCCAATTGTCCTCATTTTAGGGAAAAATTCCTTCCCGACTCCAATCTGGCAATCAGAATAAATCCCAGGATCAACGACCCCTCTATATCTATATATGTCCCCTATATGTCTATGTAAATGAAAAAAATAAAAAAGTTATTGCTCTTGGAAGACGGGAAGGAAGAAAAAACAAAGAACCTCTTATTATGACTGTCAGAAAGTGGTTAAAAAACACTTGGAATTTTAGCAGAGTTTTTTAAAATTATAAAAATACCACAAAAAAAAGTGTGTGGAAAGGAAGACTAATAAAATAATTATTTACCTAATATGGAAAAAAACCTTTTTTTTTTCTTTGGGTGTTATTTTATTGAAGCTCTGTGTAA
Source organism: Phyllomedusa bahiana (assembly GCA_025379985.1). Classification (NCBI taxonomy): domain Eukaryota; kingdom Metazoa; phylum Chordata; class Amphibia; order Anura; family Hylidae; genus Phyllomedusa; species Phyllomedusa bahiana. The sequence goes on along the minus strand of JAODAL010048816.1, from coordinate 17,630 downwards.
AAATCAATTGTGATGACCAGGGAAATGCCTCCTCGGGGATGCAATTACTAAAATTTTTGGGAAGCTTTTTTTTGGGGAGTCTCAGGATTCAAATTCAATGTTAAAAGAAAATTTTGGGGTTTAATTTTTTTTTTTCAAAACATTGATATTTTTGTGTATTGATTTTTTTAATTTGGGCCCCTTTTTTGAGTAGTATAATTTATAGACTGTTCATAATTATTATAAATATACGCAGCTATGAAATCTTATATAGAAATTTACCCCCAAATTTTAACCAAAAAAAATTTTTCCCAATTTTTTTTTCAATGAAAAGAAAAATTTAAAAGGTTTAAAATTTCCCTGGACGGAGTGTTTTTTACAAATTTCCAAGATGCCCAGGTATGTATGGATCAGCATTTTAGGACGAACCCCCGTTTTCCAGTGCGCCATTTCCCTATGTACAGGGTTGGGATCAAGTATTTGTAGTTTTAAAAAAAGGGGGCCCCAGAAATTACCCGAACACATTAAATTTCTGTCCCAAGGAAATTTGGGCGAGCAAGCGTAAAAAGTTTTAGTTAAATTTGAACCTCGAACTTTTTGTGTTTCGGTTCGAGGGGGTTTTAAATTTGAACTTGAACTTGAGCTTGAACCCCCTTTAAAATCAATGGGAGAAGATGTTCTGTTAATTTTTATTCCCATATAGGTGAAAGGGAGAAGCTGTAATTTCCATCCATAACAGTTAAAATGGATCGCGGAAAAACTTAGTGAAAAAATTTAAAATTGGAGGCTAAAATACTTCTTCCTTTCAATGGCTATTTAAAAGATAGTGACGTTGCAGGAGGGGATGTATAGGAGGTGCAGCGGGGGAGGTGTTACGGGCCCCGCTTTGAGGGGGCCAAAAAACCCCCTTTTACACTAGGGTTTTGGGGACGGGGGTTATACAATTCTGATCCCCCAAAACTGCAAAAATTGAACTTTTTGAGCACTGAATATGATTTAGTAAATTCAAACACTCTGTAAAATATATATCCATGTATATGAGAGTTAGGCGTTATGTGAGGCTGCAAATGTCGCCAAATGAGAGCTTCTGGGTGTGGAAACGATGCAGCCAGCAATACCAAACTCCCTTACTATTGATGTCTATGGAGAGGAAAATGCTATCTAACTAACTAAGAGCAGTCTGTACAGTACAGAAAGTGAGCTGAAAATGGAGTTCACAAGGCAATTCAGTGAAATATATATAACATGGTCATGTGATTTTAGCAGCCAATGAAAGCCCTACACCTCAGCAATGATGTTTTGACACTTCTCTATGCTCTGCACTGATTGGATGGCCACCAAATGTACAGAAAACAAAACTGAAAATCGCGTGTCGAACGAGAACTAGAACTTTACTCTGACGAACAGTAAGATGTTCAGTTCGAGTTCTAAAAATTCGAGAAGTTCTAATAGAACTTAACTTTTCTAAAACAGTTCGATCAACACTATCCAAGACCAAGTAAAAATCTTCTTGGTTGGAAATAAGCATCTCCTGAAGCTCTGTTACAAATTACATGGGATCCTGTGCCAAGTAAGCATCCATTTTTTCTTCTTCCTTCGCTGACAGACTGCTCTATATGCACTCCCAAGACCCACTCGTCTGGTGTGCAGCCAAGATGTTGGGCATCTGTATACTGGCAGCATTTTATTTCAATACCTATAATTATGTTATGCCTATATAATAATAGTGCAACCAAACCAATCAATATTCACTATATTACTTTGCTACAAATATTTAGAGCATTTTACCCTGTGCGCTGCTGTTGCTTTCTTATTTCTTTTCAGAATGCTGAGAGCGATGGGATGGAGGGAGCTCAGATCATTCTCAGTGATATTCTTGTGTTGATGTGAGCCTTATGCATCAGAGAATGCTCTGTAGTAGATGCTGTGATGGAAACTTACTGTCTCTGACACGGAGATGTTTTCTAACTGTGGGGGAAGAATTTTGTGTTGTTGAAATAAGTGGCTGATAGATAATGTATGCTATCAGTAATTACACTCTTGGAAGCTACTGCATTTAATGTTATTTCATAGCAATGTTGCTGTGGGAAACACCACTTAGGGAGACATGTATGAAAGGCTTTTCTGGCGTAAAATGCACCAAACGTGAGTGGGCTGTGATGTGTAATGCACCAAACACATGTTTTAGGCTCATTGTTTGCAAGACTCAACACTTTTAATGCGCCTAACATGAGAGGTCGTTCTGGGGGCGTGTCACACCACACTTGTAATATTAGACACATATATGAATGTGGGTCGACAAAACTAGGCACATTACAGCTCGGACAAGAAGACCTATCTCAATGTGTTCTGCCTGAGCCTGAGGAGTCGAAGTGGAGCTAGTTTTGCTGTTAGGGCAAAAAATGTCCAATATTTCTCAACTTACACCGGTACATTAATAAAAAGTAATTTCTGATAATGATCAAACTATATAAAATTTAAATATTTACATTTAATAAAAAATGTTATCATATAAAATTAATATAAAAATATATAACACCCCACAAATATAAAAGTGTCTCCTATGAAATGTATTTAAATTTAATAGAACCTAAAACAAATTTTACATTAAATAACCCACTGATGATGTTGAGATTTTTAAATTTTAAATTTTTACTACATTAAATTCGAAAATTATTATTGCTGCTCTCACCCTTTATTCTGCATGTCTTGCTGGGACCTGTGGCCTTCCAAGCAAGCTCAGTACCATAGTTTCTATTCACTGACATGCTATTTGCAGCCTATCTATAGCGTTTACACGTTTGGCACATTACTAATGCGCCTAAGTTCCGTAATGTTCCTAACAAAAGGGTAAAGCGCGGTTAAAACTTTAGACACCATTTAGGGAACACATACACTCACGGCCACTTTATTGGGTTACACTTGCCCAACTGCCGTTAACATTTTAATTTCTAATCACCCAATCACATGGCGGAAAACTCAGGGGCATTTAGGCATGAAAGACAGGGTAAAGACAATCCCCTGCATTTTAAAACCGAGCTCAGTAGGGGGAAGGGAAAGGTGATTTGAGTGCTTTTAAAACGTGGCAGGGGTTTTTGGGTGCCAAAAGGGGGTGGTTTGGTATTTCAGAACCTTTCTGATCTTTCCCGGGTTTTCCGCCAACTTTTTCTGGGTTTACAGAGAATGGTCCGAAAAAAAAAAAAAAATCCCCGTGAGCGGAGTTGTTGGGGGGAAATGCCTTTTTGATGCCAGAGGGTCAAAGGAAATGGGCAGATGGTTCGAGCTGATTGAAAGGCAGCAGTGATAAAAAAAGCACCCGTTACAACCCAAAGGGAGGCAGAAAAGATCTCTGAACGCCAGTACGGGGAAAATTTGAGGCAGATGGGTACAGCAGCGAAGGGCCACACCGGGTGCCATCCCTTTTAGTAAGAACAGGAAAAAAAGAAAGGGTCCAAAGGTTTTTTTCCCCCCCCCCCCCCCCCCCCCCCCCCCCCCCCCCCCCCCCCCCCCCCCCCCCCCCCCCCCCCCCCCCCCCCCCCCCCCAACCCCCCCCCCCCCCCCTTTGAAAATTTGGAAAAGTAGAAAAATTGGAAAAAAAAAGTTGCCTGGTCTGATGAGTTCGATTTTGCTCGACATTGGATGGTAGGGTCGAATTTTTAGTCAACAAAAAAGAAAGCATGGATCCCTCCTGCCTTTTTTTCAAAGGTTCAGGTGGTTGGTGGTGGTGTCATGGTGTGGGGGAAAAATTTTTTGGCTTTTTTGGGGGCCCCCTTTGGGAAAAATTTTGGGATCGTTGCAACACTTTGTGGAATCTTTGACGAAGAATTGAGGGGGAGGGTTTTAAAGGGAAAAAGGGGGTTTCCCAACCCCTTACTTAGCATGGTTTTACCTAATAAGTGGCCCGGGGGTTTTAGGGTTTCCCCCCTTTCTACATTCCCGGGGCTTTATACACTGCAAAAAAGAGAAAATGAATTTTGATGCACCTAGTTCTCCCTTAGTGTATAACGTACCCTTTGCCCTCCCTTTCACGTTTGCCCCTTTTTTGGGGAAAAACATTTGGGGTTATGGTAGTGAAGTCTTGAAGAACTTTCCTGCTAAGAATAAAAATTGTCTAGAATAATAAAAAATATATACTCATATTTGTAGTCACCAGTGTTGCAACGCTGCAGATGCCAACAGAGTTCCCCATTTTCTGTTGACTTCCTGTTTAGCAGCTGGTGCAGGACTACTGCATTCAATCAATAGCTTCAGTAGTCAAATGACATTCCACTGATATCACTGTTCACACCCGTTCCCCCCCCCTAAATAAGGTCAAATTTGGAAAGGGGTTTGAGTGTTTAAGCCTCTGATTGCTGCAAATGGGTGGTTTTTCACGCTGTAGCCCATCTCCTAATTTTTTTTTTTTTTTACATTTAAATACTGGAAAAGTAGTGAACGGGTTTTAAAACATGTTGTTTCAAATGGAAAAAAGCTTTTGGTTTGACATGGACTTTGGGTTAAAAAAATATCCTGTAGCTTTTCTCTTTCTGATGTCTTCAGTCTAATAAACGGTCATAGTGCCATCACTACAACATAACTGGCCACAGCTCTCCCTAATGATGAATTCTTCTTCATTTTTTGGGGCTCCCGCTGGTTTATTTTCCCCAACGGATCTGGTTTAAAAAAACCCGGGCCCCGGAGTTTATATAATGGGAAAATCAGGGGCTATTGAAAGATGCCTCATTCTAAAATGCAATGCCTGGTTATTAAGCTACATACCTTACTGGCTCTCCTATATCTGTGTGCTGCTCTTCACTGCTATTGCTGTTCCTAATCCTGACCTTGGCTTTATCCCTGACCTTTCTCTTGCCTTATTCATTAGATATCTGTCGATTGCTTTGTACCTGTTGTTTGACTGCTGGCTTCAACCCCTTCCCTCATTGCGAATTTGTCCTCTTTGCCCTTTGGGCCTTGCTTCTTTATGTTTGTATTCTGGTGATTTTTTTCCCTCGGCTGCAGTGCTGGCCACTCTACCAATGTCTCAATGCTATCTGGTTAAAATCTGTAATCTTACTGGAGCAAATTCAGGACCTTCTTGTAGTGGGAGGAGGTAAAAGGTGATAACCAAGGGATCCTTTAGATTTCACACCCCAGATAACCTGGAGCCAAATGGTTTGTGGAGCCAAATGGTTTCAATAAGAGAACATAACAGATACAAACTTTGGAAGTTAAGGGATATATTTTTTTTTTAATTTGGGAAATGAGAAGACAACTTTTAAGGGAAATATTGTTAGCATATGAGAAGGGTAAGCATTTACCCTGGGATTTCCCAAGAAGGGAAAAAAAAAAGGGGGCCCAAAAAGGTTTTCCAAAATGTTTGTGAAAGCTTTTCTTCAAGAGATTAAAAAACAGACTTAAGTTCAGAAACACAGTGGTTTCTAACACAGACTATGTGCTGCAAAGACTCATCCAACTGTTCTGCAATTTAATTTTTGGGGAAAAAGTCTAGCAGTCCCTTTCCCCTTCTTTAAAAACAGATACCCTGAAAGGGTTTTTGGAAGTGCCTTTTGGGAAAAAAATTTAATTAAAAAAAGGGCATTTAACCCGGGGAAAAAACGTGGGGTCACACCTTGGACTAAAAACCACAAACTGCAATGATGAACAATGAAAATGCTGTGGACTGAGTGGTCAAAAATGAAATTTTTGGCTGCGGGGGTTTTCTAGTTCTAGGAGATCGAAGGTCGGATGGGTTGCGGGAAACATTTGTTTCCTGTAGATTGAAGTAATGTTTGCAATTTTGAGTGATCCTGGTAGTCAAAATGGAAAAAAAAAGTACGGCTTTTGTCTCCATCATACAATACCATCAGGTAAATGTCTGATCAGTCACCAACATCATTCTTCAGCAATGCAGTGACCCCAAACACATGGTCAGGGACAAAATGAAAAAAGGAATTCTGCAACAGTTGGTAAGTCCTTCACCACCATGACTGTCTAGGATTACCTGCAGAGACAGAAGTGAGGCAGAAAGTCTCCCGACTAAATGCAATAACCATTTAACGCTGAGATAAAAAAATGTTCTTTCTTTTTAAAAATGTTAATGTTATGAACGGGTCCTTTAACTTTCATTGGGTTAACTTTTTTAAATGTAAAGGGTTTTCCTTTGCAGACAAAAAAGCAAAAGAAAGTCAAATTGCAATGTGTTACAGCGTGGTATACAGTAACACACCTTGAAATACTTTGCTTTCAATTGAGTGCACATCTTTAAAGAGAACCTGTCACATAGTTTTTGCCCCCCGGTGAAGCGAACAAGGGGGGGGTTGGGACCCGCTGTTTTAGCGCGTGTCCTTTTCTGTAAGATGCTGTCGTTTTCGTGTATTTAATGCTCAAATCTGCAGTTTTCAGCCAGAAGAGTCATTCGAAGAGTCCTTCAGAGTGTCAGTTTTTTTCAAATCCCACCCATCTGAGTCTAGCCCCGCCCACCTCAACTGAGAAACCTATTACTTTGAATAGGTACAAACATGTGAATAACTGCCAGTGGGCAGAGCTAGCTTTTGGTGGGTGGAGCTAACACCTGCTCATGAATAAGATTTGAGGGGTAAATGCTCTAAAACTGCTGCATCTTACAGAATAAGGGACAAAGCGCTGGGTACAGCAGGTCTGACACTAGCTTGTGCTGTCCTCAGCAAGGGGGGCACAACCTATGTGACAGGTTCCCTTTAAGAAGACTGCCTCTTTATGTCGACCCAGTTTTCTGAGAGAACCTCCTCTTTAGAAGACAATTTTTCAGTGCAATTTTTGCTGGTTGTCTCAAAGATATTCACAGTAAATGTTTTGGACACAAAACTCAGTTGAAAGAAACATATATAGTATGTATCTAGCTGCAATGTATCTAGGTCTATTTTATAACCCGTGATTACTATTACGTAATGACTGGGGAACCTATTGAATCGACTACAACGACATTCTTGAAGTTGGTAAAACTTAAGTTACCAGTCTGAAATTTAGACATGGTCAGTCTGAATGTTGTAATGGCAAACTAACGGCAACCAAGGCAGTTTAATTAGAGTTCTAACCAAATGTAAAATGACTATATGTAGCTGAAGAAGTTAGATTAAAAGTTAAAGTTTGTTAATTATTTTTGGACATTATTGGTATTGCAATGGTGCTCATGTAACCAATGTGCAGCCACCTGTCACCTTTGAATTCACTTTGGAGAAACTAGTTGTAAACTCTAATTTCAAAGCTATTGATTGAACATATTGATAGAATGACAGTCTTTCTATCAGTTCTGATACAGCTGCACATCCTGTAATCATTTGCAGCAAAAATGACCACAACAAACAGAAAAATGCTAACATCTTTGTAAATAAAATACGATAACCAAGGTTTAGCTCAATCACTCCAATGTTTAATTTATTTATGGACATTTACATATTGAGTGGAAGTCTTTAATGTCTGTGAGCAGAACAGGGAATTGGGGGAACTTATGCTATCAAGAAATCTCAGTGTAATACTTCATCTGACTTCTAGTTACCTTGTTCAAGTTGTGCTAATAAATGGTTTGCGTGTGTGTGTGTCTGTGTGTATATATATATATATATATATATATATATTATATATTTTATATATATATATATATATATATATATATATATATATATATATATATATATATATTTATATATAGATAGCCAAAATCATACATAGGTATTCTGGGTTTTGGAATTTTTATGTTAATGCATGGAAGTATGTAGTACTCTTGGCTATATTGCTGCTGTGATCAGGCAGTCAGTAAATTCAGTGCATTCTGCAATACAGAGCAGCTGAAAAGCCCAGAAAGCTGAAAGGAAAATTGCATGAAGAATGAGGTAATTTTGTATTGTATTTGCACAGTGGATGATAGAGGATAGAGGTTAAGAGACGAGAGACGACAGATACAGAGAGAGGATGAATAACAAGATGTTTACAGCAAAAACCAGGTTGTTTCTGAGGGAGGGAGTGTGGGGTACTGGTGGAGGAGTGCTGGTGATGCAGCAGGAATGTCCTAAAATGGGCACCCTATATGCAAATACACCTGGTGGCGCCCTCACTGGTGTGGAAGTGTTGCTGCTGGAAGTGAAACCCCTCCTATTTTAGAATGTCAGCCATCTGAGATAAGCCAAGTCTTACTGCAGCAATGTCTGAACCAGGAGGATCCGCTTTAGGACCCAGCAACATCTCAGTGTCCCTGGAGAGAAGGAGCACATCTATCCAGACTAATCTTCAAATGACACTTGCAGCTCAGAGAGCAGCACATGTGACAGTAAATTAATTCCTTGTGTTGGCATGCAACGTGCTAGCCATACTTTATTATTGAAACACATCTCATCCCCCAAATGACCATCTCCCACCTCTCTGCTCTGAAGACATGTTTGCTCCTCAGTGCTGCATTTCTGGCCAGCATTGCTGCTTCAGCTGTGACAGGTCCCAGCGCACTAGCTGGCTATTGCCTCCCTAGACTCCTCTCACCCCTATTTCTTTTGGATTGGCTCAGCTTCTCTTGATTCTGTCCCACCTCAATTCTGCCTCCTGCTCGTGAATTTGCTCGGATCCACAGCTCAGGATCAGCTCTGTGCAGCCAGCTCCTCCCAGCTCTTTCCTCATTCATTACATCCCATCTCCCATCCCCCTCCACAACCCCTCTCTCTCTCTTTTTCCTGCTCCAGTCATCATCTTGTCTGCATAAGTACAAGGAGGAAAATCGCCAGCACGTTCAATAAGCGCTGCCTTTTAATGCTTGGAATCTGTAGAAAGGAAGGTTGTTGGGTGTCTGAGCATGACAAGGACTGCTGACAATCCAAGCCTACAGCACAGCCAGCAGCAGCAGCAGCCGCCTCAGCATGTTAGCAGCAGCCAGGGGTACCTACCTCGGATAATCACTGCTCGTGGATCCCTATTCCCTGCCGGAGAGGCGCGCTGACAGAAGGCAAGTACTGCACGCTTTATCTCTATGGAGGAGGCAGGAATCACACAGCACAATATTAACATGTAATAACACAGACACCTGCAGGGCATACCTGTGCCCATCCACACACGCTGGATGCCCACTTAGTGACTGGCATCTGATTACATCCAGCGCACGTAAGCACCAGCTTGATTAGAAATTCAGACGCTGATACACGTGTACACGTTTAAACATCCCTTTTGGAATCCAAAGGAATGAGTGAGTGGGCACCAAGGAATCAAACGTGCCCACGCTCCCAGCAGCAGGAGGTGCTGAGCGTCATGTTTGATTATTGACATAGATAGCGCCAACATATTCCACACTGATGTACAAAGATCGCACTGACAACGCTCCCTGAACCCGGAGGGGCTGATTTTGCTATGTCAGGCACGCAGGCTAGGCCAATGTCATAGGAAGCCACTTAACCTATGTATTTGCAGTGTGAAACCAGAGTAGCAAGAGTAAAGCCGCACCAAAAAGAGCAGAACATGTGAACTCTTTGCAGATGCTGCTCTGGTTGGCACTGAAGCCATGGTCCCCAGTGCTGCAAGGCAGCAGTGCTAACCACTGAGCCCCATGTCATAACAGCACATGCTGCTGGCTAGGGATCCGGGCAGCATCCTGTGCAGGGAATCTGCTTTAAATCCTATGAAAATAGCTCATTCAAGGATTCTTGTTGCCTTGCTGTGTGTTTTCACATGGAGCTGTCTCAGGTTCTGCAACACTGCTCTCTGGGCTCTGGTGAGAAAACGTGCTATCAGCTGTTATGGAAATTCACTGAAGACTGGACCCATTTATAATTCTCTAGGGGTGGATGTTAGGTGTTGGCTGGTGAGATGGGCCTGGACCTTCTGTCTATAATATGGGACGTGACCTCTGCTGACAACCAACAGCTTTGTAAGAGTTAGAGGATAGACAGTTATAGATTTTCTCATACTGGGTCGTGCATATAGGTTTATAAGTGAAAAGAAAATGTAAAAAAAAATAAGTATTGATGGTTATTTTGACACAGGATATCTAATGGATTGAAAACATGTCCCAATCTGCTATCATTATTACTGATCCATGTTTGATCACCTCTCCAGGTATCTTATACTGATCTAGTTATCTGTCTGTTTAATTTAAAATGAACATTGCACATTTATTTACAATGCTACTACAACATTTGTTATAGATCCTTTTGCATAAGAGTCAGGAAAAATTACAAACAAATTTAAACATCTGCATGTTTTGCAAAAATGTATGAAAATGTGTAGGCTATTGCTTGAATAAGAACATACAGAAAAATGTAATTAAAAAAGGGTCTAGGTTGAAACTGGGTAAATGTTTGAAATGGCATAAGGGATGCAATGGTTCAAGCAGGAGACCATATCTAATGTTTCTGGGGTCTCTCAAGATTTATTTTTTTAAAGATAGCAGCATTGTCATGGTTCCTCCTCTGTAAGTTTATCACCGTCTGCAGAGTCTACATGTTATATTGTGGCCATAGGTAGCATGAAAGGAATTGAAACCACTAGTAATGAAAGGTATAAATATAAAAGATCATTTTCTAATTAGCAGTGTATTTTAGCATCATTTTGGGAAAAAGTAAAGGATTTATGATTGTTGTATATTTTTTATTACTATAACAATTATATATTAAAAAACAAAAAAATATTGTATGTTTATTGCATGAGTAGGAGGTTGAATCATGTCATGGAGTAAAGTCGTACTATCTACAACAAGCAATTTTATATGTGGCACAGTTACACATCGTAATTATAAGCACAACAGCTTCAGATACATACAGTATATCATTTTATGGGTAATAAATCTTCACCATCTTGAACATAAAGTGGTATCAGGTGTTAATTTATTGTAGGATGTAGTGACATACAAAACTAGTCACAACTTATGTGCCCTGCGCAGAACTCTATGTATGTATATATGTATATACCTATATTTATATAACATGAACAATGTTTTGGTCCATCCCAGCGCAGTTCACCTTCATCAAGGTTACCTGTGCCCCTATACTAAGTAACTATGTTCTTATATCTCCTAGTGTTAGCACCGAGGTAGTTGTAGATGCAGGGTGTGCTCCAACCAACTGCCAAGAAAGCAAATTATATATATATATATATATATATATATATATATATATATATATATATATATATATATATATATATATATATATATATATATATATAAAGTAGTACACAACAAGCATGTGCATTCATTTAAATACACAGGGAATTGTAGTTATTCAGCTTGTACTAGTTTTACAGCTAGATTTATTAATTGTCTCGTGTACTGGATATCATTTAGTGAAACTGCCTACTAGAAACAAGTCATCATCATAGCAATCACTTCACATGAATTGATAGTCAACTTGGCATAGCAAATGTTATTGGGTGTATTGACCCATGCATTAAATATATATATCAATAAAAACAAGGTCAAAGTGAATAAGCAGTATAACAAATTTATATGTCCTCTGGCTGACCAGCTCTCATCAATCTCTGCTAAAATTCTGGAATCCAGGGCACAGTTAGTGGGTTGAGGATAAGATGGGGCTTTGTATGACTACATCATAATTATTTGCATGTCCTTCTATTCCTTAAGTAAAAAGAGATCTTTTCAGTATCTAGCAGCATATACTGCCTCCTTGTGAGCAGTAGGTTGAGGAGGAACTTCTGTGTCCTTAGAATAGATTTTTCAATAACTCATTTTCTCAGTACTAGCATGATATGCTTTTGGCCACAGTAAATTATGTCTGTATGCCTCCTTGTTCTTGTTTGCTCTCTCTTATGTGCTTTCTTTCTGTCTTTGCATCTGTTTTGTTGTTATTTTCTGTACAAAGGTTTTGTGTGCATCTTTTGTTCACTTGAACATTCTGTATTGTATCAGCAATTTTTCAGGATGGGTTAGCTATGGGTTTTACTCAGAAAATTGCATGTTTAGTCTTTTGTCTCTTCTTCAAAGAAGACATCATTATCATCTAGAATCTATAACTGACAAAAGAGTGCCCTGACTTGCATTATTTAGGTTTATTCATACAGATGTAGGATCTAGCATTTATTTGTATTGTTTAATGCTGTTAACATTGTATCATTTTTTATTTTTACAGCTCCATTGCACAAATACAGATCTGCAAATTTTCAAAATTAAAATTTTTAAAACATATCTATTTTTCAAATCTGCAATTGATTTTTTGATGGCCTGAGTGTTATTCCTCATATGCTAAAATATTTGATTAAAGAGCAATAATACATGTTAAATACTTAAGTGAATGATTTAGCACCAGATTTTACTTTTAAAACAGGGAATTATAGTTTAACTATAAAATTAGTAAGACTAAAATTTATGGGGAGCATGTATGAAAACTGTCTAGGTCTAAGACTTTCTTTGTTGCCCATAGAAACCAATCAAAAAGCTCCCCTTTATTTCTCAGAGCATTATATAAAAAGAAAGTGGAGTTCTGATTGGTTGCTATGGGCAGCAAAGAAAGTCTTGGATCTACACAGTTTTTATACATGTGACTATATTTATGTATTATATATATATATATATATATATATATATATATATATATATATATATATATATATATATATATATATATATATATATATGTGTGTGTGTGATTTGTTCATATTATTATAAAGGAACGAAAATACGGGATGGCCAAAGATGGGAGCTTGGATGGAAAGTGATCATTGTTTAATATGTCATGTTAAATTATTTAGAAATTATTTAAAAAAAACCTGACTATATAAACACATAAAATGACGGTCCGATAATTTCCAAAAATCAAAGTTCTATATGATCAAAATCATGGGCCACATGTATGAAAACTGTCTTGGTCTAAGACTTTCTTTGTTGTCCATAGCAACCAATCAGAGCTCTGCTTTCATTTCATATAGTGCTCTGAAAAAATGAAAGGGGAGCTCTAATTGGTTGCTATGGGCAACAAAGACAGTTTTCATACATGTCTCCTTATGTTCTTGTATTTTATGAAAATGGCATCTGAACATGTACAACGGAAATAACTAAAAATGCTCAAAAATTTCTGTGCAATCTGATGCCTTAAATGAATAACCTGTTGACTGCTGTCATTTCTGAATAAGAACATAAATAACTAAATATACTTCTATCCTCTATGAGGCTGAATAAAAGTAGCACAGGAGCCCAGCCTAGAAAACTCAGGAATGGAAAATCGCCACTTGACCTTTTTTTTGGTATTTGAACCATGATAATTCACCATGCCACTATATTAATTCCTTCCAAATGTGGATCATCTGCCAGTTCATCGAAGTAAGTAATGTGCAAGGAATGAAAAAACAACATAAAGAATAGAGGAGACTGAAGGTCATCTTCTATGAGAGGCATTTCTCTTGTGACCACTTCTTCACTCGCTGTGTAGATAGTTATATTGGAGTGGATATATTTGGGGCTTGATAAGTCAGCAAAAATATGCCAAATACATCTGTTCTACTTAAAAAGAAGCATCTGCAGTTAACAAATACATTCAGGCTTCAGTCAAAGCGGTTGTTTTTTCCATTTATATGTGTGTCTTCTATGCAGCAATTTGGCATGGTCCCTCTTTTTCAAAATGAATATAACTGACTCCTGAACAAGCTTCACATTGTACTTCAAAATACACACAAGAGTATACTTAGAACAGAAAACCATGCAACTCAGTCACCATGCCATTACATGGATGTTCCTGGCTCGGAACCTTTAACTTATCATGAAGACTTTGGTGACTACATAAAATTAATTGCCAGTATAGTTGTCTCTTAAAAACCAGTAGAGCTTAATTTTCCCACAGGAGAAGGGGTTCATTAAACTTAAACCGTAGTGGTTTTGTCTTCTTACATCAAAAGTCAGAAGAATCCAAGCCTTGAGAAGAATGGATTTTAGAATTTGTAACATCTTACCCATATCAGACAAGATGGAAGAGATAATGATCACCCACAGAGCAAGTGTGAACTAAACCTTAGATGTAAACATATGGACAAAATTATTAGTACCCTTTCCTTAAAGGGAATGTGCCATCAAAAAATGACTGTTTAACTCACGTTTTTATGTTAAACATATTTTTTATGAATGTTTGGATATATTTTTTTTTATTTTCCACATCACTTTCAATTCAAGTCCTGCAGTTTTCACTTTGGCCACTATGCCTAATAATATTCTGACACTTCCAGTTCTGTAGAGAGAGATTTTCAGTAGTCTGCTCATGATCATTACATGCAGGGTTACAATGAAAGGTGACGCCAATGTGTATAGATAACATAGGATCCACCAGTTCCTATAGGAGATAGTCACAGCTCCCCCTCATCTCTCCCTGCACACCGACTTCTTCCCAGGTCACAGAGCCTAGAAAGCTCTCCTCTAGTAGTCACTGAGTTAGTATTAAAGTTCCTATGTGCATGAAGCTGCTGTAAAGTATCGCTCTGACTGCTGTTAAAAGCAGTGCAAGCAAGAATGCTGTCCCCACAATCATATATAGACGACCAAACGGAGAAATCTACAATCAGAAAATAAAAATGGCTAGAAAGAAATAAATATATATCAGAGTCTTGTTTTAATAAGTAAAAAGAAAATTGGCAACAGATTCCATTCACAGAAAGAAAAACCCACAGTGGTCACTAAAATAAATGGAAACTAACAAAAGTTATAACAAATTTAAATTTACTGAAAATCCACTAATGAAAATCATATATTGCTCTTGAATTGTGGCTGAACCAAAAAATGTTAAAAAACTAACGAATGAAACTGGCCTGGACAAAAATGATGATACCCTTAAAGGGATTGTCTGACTACAAATATTAGCTTTCAACATGTAGGGAATGGTAAATGAAGACATTTTCCATATAGATTGCTTTGTTTATTTTTCTTTGTTGATGATATAAAAGTGATTTTATCAACTCTGAGTGCACTCGGGTTTCTCTAGGCTACCAACCTGCTCTCCCCTGCTGTTTGTCTTATCTGACAGCAGGGATGACGTCATCGCACAGGTCGGCACACAATCTACAGCTTGAGAGCATAAATGTTATCTGATCTAACAAAGAAAGGAGACTAATTACTTTAGCTCTGAACTCTCTGGACTTTAGATAAACATCTCCTGCTCTCATGTCAGAGTCATTAGATAACCTTTGAATACAGCACTGGTATGCTAATCACTGCCACAGAACCATGCACAGCCTAACCAAGGAGAGACAAGATGCAAGAATGAAAGCTGCTTTTGGCTTTGTGAAACAGTGTGGTGAGACAACCCCTTTAATGTAATATTTTGTTTCACATCCTTTTGAGGCAATCATTGCAAACAAATGATTTCTGTAACTCTCAATGAAAATTCTGCATATGTCCATGGGTATTTTGGCGCACTGTTCATGAGCACACTGCTCTTTCTGTCTCAGGTTTGAAGGTTGCATGTTTTTGCTCCTTCCACAGTTGAAAGATTAAGATAATGGCTCATAGGAGCCATTTCAGAATAGTCCAATGCTCTTAACCATTCTTGGATGTTTTTACTGTTTTGGGGTCTTATGTTGCAGAAGGACACATAACTTGTGACTGAGACCAAGCCTTCTGTCACTGGGCAGCAGTTTTAACTCATGACTGCTTTGATATTCTTGAGATTTCACTGTACCCTGCACACATTCAAAACGCCCTGTGCCATGTGCAACCAAGCAGCTGAAATTAGAACTGAGCCTCCTCATGTTTCACAATAGGTACAATGTTATTTTCTTTGTATGCTTCATTTTTGCATTTGTGAACATTTTGCTGATATGACTTGCCTAAAAGCTCCAGTTTTGTCTAATCTGTCCAAAGAACATTCTCCCAGATGCTTTATGGCTTGTCAATATGTATTTTGTCAAATTCCAGCCTTGCTTCTTTATGATTTGCTTTCAGTAGTGGTTATCTCATTGGTCGTCTTCCATCAATGCCACTTGGACAAAAATGGCGATGGAGGGAGCGATGTGACACTGATGTACCTTGATCTTTGAGATCACCTCTAATCTCTTTGGAAGTTATTCTTGGCTCTTTGGTTAACATTCATATTATCTTTCTCTACAATTTTTCAGCAGTTTTCCTCTTGCGGGAAAATTATCCAGGGAGGTTGGCTACAGTCCCATAGACCTTAAACGTGTGAATAATATATGCAACTGTAGTAAAAGAATCAACAAGCTGTTTGAAGATGGTCTTATTGACTTTACTTTTAACATGTCTGTCTATATGTTCTTTATTATCTCTGTTTAGCTCTGTCTGGTTCATGTTCAGTAAGATATATGCCCTGATACCGGAGCCTACTTTGTACCCTTTATATAAGCAGACTGACTGTTTACAAGTTTGAAGACACCTGTGATGCTAAATCCAGGACACACCTCAGTTTATCATGTCCCTGTGGCATATTTTCAATCTTTTCTGGGGGTACCATCCCTTACGTCCAGACCAGTTTCATTATTTTTCTTTTTTTTTTTGGTTGAACCACAATTTAAACACAATTTCTGATTTTCATGAGTTGGTTTTTAGTAAATTTTAATTTCCTATTACCTTTGACAGTTTCAAGTTATTCCTGTGACCATTGTTTGTTTTCCCTTTCTTCAATGAAAGGGTACCAACAGTTTTCCCCATGTCTGTAGGTCTCTACTTTAAAACCTTGTCTCCTGCTCTTCTGAAATTGCTGTGCTGTACCAGAAAATCAGTTGAATGATAATCTGAAATAGTTTTTGCAAGCCTCTTTATTTTTTAACAAATTAAATCCAATCTATATAAAAAAAACAATAATTTCCTTGAAAGTTGATGGAATTTAGCTAAATTCTTAATAATAAAAATATCAAAGTAAAGAAAGAACAATTGTTCTACTGACTGACTTTTGCTGGATTATGTATGTATGGATATACAGTCCCCCTATTTTAATCTATTAGCAAAGTTGATTTCAGTATGCCATAGATTCATAAAATATGTGTTTTAGTATGTTAGACAAGTGAGCATTTTTTCTGCTTCAGATTTTTTTCCATCAAAGTTGATATACTTTCTGGAATTTGGTAGCACTATTAGGAATTTTAGTTTGAAAATACCTGAAAACACTTAACACCCGGCCTTAGTAAGATGCTATCAGGCATAATGGTAGATATATCTTGAATACTGTTATCAGTTTTTGCATATAAAAGAAGTGGGAGGTATCACAATGAAAGGTTAGCCTTCAGAAGCTTGAAAAATAGATGCCTTAGAGGTGATTATTATAATGTAAAATGTATTCAAGGTCATAGCTGTCAAATGGAGTTTTTATTCCAGGAACTGGAAGAGGACATCATTTTTGTGTAGATAAAAGCATTTTTTATTATCAGGATATATGGTGGTTTAAAGTAGGAGTGGTTATGGTGGTAAAATAAATGGCGAGACACTTCTTATGACTGACAACAGTGAGAGATATTATTGGTGCTTGCTTGATCTGACCTGGGTCAAGGGGGTATGTTTAACGTTGACCACAAGAAATGTTATTTTGATGGACTACTGTCATGTTTCAACCTCTATAACATTAAATCATGAAAGTATAGAACATTTAATGATCTTCCAACTATGATGGTGAGTTGAGTTATGGTAAAACATTACATGGTAATATAATATAATAATGGTATTATATGCTAAAACATTTTTACATAGTGTATGTCAAATTAAAATTTAAAATTACAGA
>JAODAL010048815.1:0-28681 GCA_025379985.1 Phyllomedusa bahiana | reverse complement strand
CTTTTTCCGTACTATCCTGATTTACATCGTTTTATCCTCCAGAGCTGCACTCACTATTCTGCGGGCGTCACTGTACTACATATTTATCCGTAGGGACCTGAGTTACATCATTGTATTATCCTCCAGAGCTGCACTCACTATTCTGCTGGTTACATACATTACTTATCCTGTACTGATCCTGAGTTACATCCTGTATTATCCTCCAGAGCTGCGCTCACTATTCTGCTGGTGCAGTCACTGTACATACAATACTTATCCTGCACTGATCCTGAGTTACATCCTGTATTATCCTCCAGAGCTGCGCTCAGTATCCTGCTGATGCAGTCACTGTACATACAATACTTATCCTGTACTGATCCTGAGTTACATCCTGTATTATCCTCCAGAGCTGCACTCACTGTTCTGCTGGTGCAGTCACTGTACATACATTACTTATCCTGTACTGATCCTGAGTTACATCCTGTATTATACCCCAGAGCTGCACCCCACTATTCTGCTGGTGCAGTCACTTTGCACATACATTACTTATCCTGTACTGATCCTGAGTTACATCCTGTAGTATCCTCCAGAGCTGCACTCACTATTTATTTGTGGGAGGGCACAGACTTAGTTACACAGTTGGAGGAGCAGTGTTTCAGGGAAGGATTATGCTGATGAGTGACCTCTCTCTGGTGGGATTGGTTGTCATGTATCTGGGCAGATGTGAGTGATACATTGTTATATAACCTGTTAGTGCTTTACATCGTACTAGTCTTGTATTTGCTACTTTAATCGTTAGATACATATTCACCTTTTGCCCCTTTGTGGGAGCAGTATTTCAATTGGCAACACTTGTTTTTTCAAGTGAAGTTCTAACTAATAGACAACACCGTTTCCGTTCCTGAGCCCGACCTCTGTTGTAACACTTTTATGGGCCGTTCACACGGCTTATTTTGGGGCACGGATTGCAGCCGTATTTCGGCCGTACTGGCTGCAAAACGGGGTGGATTCTCCCCCTTTTGATAATTCCGTCTCTCCTACAGCTCAGCGAATCCCCGGGGGGAGAAATTGAAAATGTTTTATTATCCGAGGGATTTTGCGCCGTGGTAATGAAAGTCTATGGGGCCGGCGGGCCGCGCCCCCGCCCCTTATTCAAGCCGTATTGCGGGCGGAATCCGGCCCGCAATTACGGCTTAAATAAGCCGTGTGAACCGGCCCTTAGATCTTTTTCTATGATAATTCGAGCCTTTGAGGCCTCTGTGTCCAATATGTTAACATTACAGACTTCGTTACAACCACAGTTTTGAATGGACATTTATTGAGCTCTGTTTTTGTAGATAAATGAATCAATGGAGTTGGTATTTTAGATTGATACAGAAAGGTTTGGTGGTAACATATTTGAGTTTTTCATGCTGTTCAAACATATTTGTGATTAGCCTGTTTCTGTGTGGACTTACAGGGAGACATGTATGAAGGAAGGGGCGTCGGAGTGAATAGTTGAGTCTCGTTTTCAGTGTATAATGCGCCTGAATGTATGAAAGTGGTTTTTGTGTGATTATAAATGGCGTCTAGTGGTCCCTGCCTCTCCCCTGTGTGTTTGGTATATTGCAGAACTTAGGCACACTAGTAATGCCCCAAACATGTATAAAGGCTATAGATAGGCTGGAAATAAGAGAAGTCATTAGAATAGCATGTCAGTGATAGAAACTATGGGACTGATCCTGCTTGGTGCACTACAGGTCCCAGCAATACCTGTGCTGTGCTGGCTCTTGATGAATGTAGAATAACGGCTGAGAGCAGCAAAATTACATTTCAAATTTAATGTAGTAAAAATTTAAAATTGTAAAATCTGAAAAACATCATCAGTGGTTATTTAATGTTAAATTAGTTTTAGATTCTATTAAATTTAAAGACATTTTATAGGAGATATTTTTATATTTTTTGGGATATATATTTTTATAATAATTTTTTGTGATCACTTTTTTTTTTACATTTAAAAAAATTTTTAAATTTTTTTACGTTTGAAAATTTTTTTATTATTGAAAATGTGGAAGGTGAAAAATTGGGCTTTTTTTTCCTACAGAAAACCCTCCACTGCGCCCCTCAGGCTCAACGGGAAAATTGAAAGGTTCCCTGTCCGAGCAGAAAAATGCACCGGGTTTTGCCAAACCATTTTCATATATTGTCAAATTTAAAAACAAGTGTGGTGCGACGCCCCCAGAACATCCCCAGACACCCCCAGAACATCCCCAAAACACCACCAGAACACCCCCTCATGTTCTGCACATTAGAAAGTGTCGAGTCTTACGAACAATGCGCCTGACACATTCATTAGGTGCATTAGACATCGTAGCCGCCTCACTTAGGAAGACAACGCCAGAAAAGGGTGAAAATCCCGATCATACAGGTCTCCCTCAATGTAACGAGGGGGAAAGTTGTTTTGACTTTTTTTTTCTTTTTAAAATTTTTTTTTGGCCCTTTTTTTTTTCCTTCCATTTACCAGGAAGTCTACAAGTCAGATATAAACTGGGCAAAGAAGCATCTTATGTGTTCACCTTAGACTCTGAGAGACTGGACAATCGCAGAATCCACCATGTGAAGATCATCAGGGAAGGGCGGCTATTAACCATACAGGTAACGTTACAGTCAAGGTTGTATTGTCCCGAGATCTCAGGCGCCGCTTACACCAAGACCTGACGAGACTCCTTATTTTCCCTTATTGCTGTTTGGTAAATAAAACTTAAACCAGATTAAAGCCAAGCAGCAGTCCCATGCAAGTCATATGAAGTATGTAACAAATAGAAATACAGGGACTTACCATTAGATGACGGACAGCAAGATGGATGATGACAATAAGGTTTCCTTATATCATCCCTAAAAACCTGCCCCTAGAACTGACCCTAACAGCAGACCCCACTGGCCCTATTCTATCCCTGCAGACATCCCTAGCAATGTCCCTCAGTATGCAGACCCTAACAAAACAGCACAATCAAGACTAAGAAACGCTCAAGAACCGACACAGAGCAGAACTGAGAACTATAGACAAACGGGCTCTAACTAATTGGGCTCAGATAAGTAAACCAAAGCAGAGCACAACAGGAATAACTACTGAAAGGGGTTTTATCACTATAGAAAATGATGGAAAATCGCTAGGATAGACCATCATTGTCTACTAGGTATGGGTCTTACCTGTGGGACCCTATCCCAGAAACTGGCCCCCAAAAGTTACAGATCAGTCTGGAGAGCCAGCTGCGCTTGCAGTTACTCTCCATTCTGTTCTATGGAGGTTCCGAGTACAGCTGAATAGTGTGTTTGGGTCTGTAACTTTGTCTGCTCTGTAACTTTCAGGGGCCCTTTACCGAGATAAGTATGGTTTCCAGTGGTTTCAGAAACTGTATGCATATCCTAGTGACATATCATCATTGTCTACAGTGGTAAAACCCCCTTAAAGGGGTTGTATCATTTCATTAAATGGTCTTCAGAATAAGAGGACCGGGGAAAAACAACACTGTGAAATTGGTGCATTAGCAGAGCTGTTTTTTTTCACTGTCTTCCTTATTTTCTTTTTGTTTAAACACTGTTCCCCAGGCTGGTTATCCCACCCCCTTTCATTTCATTGGTGATGGTCTATAATTTACTTCTGCCTGGCCCCTGGCGTATTCACAGGAGCGGCTTTCCTCCCTCTTCACTCAAAATTTTAAGGGGCCGGAAACCCCCAATTTCACTCTGCACAGCCGGGCAGCTCCAAGTAACCCTTAGCTCTTCTAAATCAGAAAACACGAATTGTGCCTCAGTCCCAAATGGCCGGGTGTAAAATAGAAAGGGGGCAGATTGGTGTCTGGATGGTTATAAAAGACGGGATTCAGTGTAAAAAACCTCTAGCTGTGAGGGGAGAAGAGATCAGTGTTGATTCATAGAATAGTTTTAACTGAATGGGGGGGCTGTGGAAAGAAAAACAAACAGCTCTTATAAAATAAGACTAATGGGGGAAAATTTAAAACACAGTGACATGTGGACTCAGAGGGGGGGGGGAGCACATGACTAGGGCGGCATGAACTGAAGGGGGGGGGGGGGGTTTTAAAAAAAACACCCAGCTGGGAGGGGGAAAAAAAACACCCCTGGTTTCGAGTGAGAAATGAAAATACAATGAAACACACAAAACTGATTAAGGATAATCCCTTTTTAATACTAGAAACAGATCACAAGACTTAAAGGTTTTTTTTTTTTTACACTAAAAAATAACTTTCAACATGTAGGGGACACTAAATGAAACGTTTTCCAAATTATTGCGTTGTTCATTTTTTTTTTTTTTTTTTTTTTTGTTGTTGAGGAGCTACAATTTTTTTATCACCTTCGGGAGGGCTTCAGGTTTCTCTAGTTACCAACCTGTTTGCTTGTTCTCCTCTGCTGTTTGTCTTATCTGATAGCAGGGAGTGATGTCATCACAAAGGTCATGGCATTGAACTGCTGGCAGCCTGAGAGCTTGTGTGTTATCTGATCTTTCAGACAAATTACACTAATTACTACTGTTTACTTTAGCTCTGATGTTTCTCTGGACCTATTTATGTAATCTAGATAAATTAGCAGAAGTCTCTGAGATCATATGCTAATTATCCACAGTTTGGGCCAGGAATGACAGGATTTCATGAATGAAAGAATCTGCTAACTCTATGAAATAGTAAGATAAGACAACCCCCTTTAAGCTTTTGAGCTGAAAAGTATACTCTGTGCAAGCCGTCCAGAGAACCTCCGCTTTATAGAAGGATAGCAATCAGCCATTCCCACTAATCAAGTCCACATGTGTCGCATGCTCAGCCGATAGTCCTGATTGTTGTTTGGGGCAGTTGTATAGTGAAACCTCAACCTAGTAAAACCTAGTAAGCAGGAAAAGATGAACTGGCAGGAGGACTCCTACAATTTGTAAAAAGTTAAACTTTTTTATAACCTTCCTTCCACTATAATATTTTATAGTTTGGCACGCATCATGCCTTATATGTACCAGGTCAAAGGAATGTACCCTGTTTTTTGGACTATAAGACACACTTTTTTCCTGCAAATTTAAGGGGAAAATAGATGTGTGTCTTATGGACCGAATGCCGTCCCTCAGGTCGGCAGGAGGCTGGAGTGGAGCTATTCTGCGGGATTTAAGGGGTTCAGCACAGCCGGCAGCAGACGCTGATAGCAGGGATGGAGCCGGCTCCATTCCTGCTGTAACACTTTAGATTCCGCGGCGATCACGGTCACAGCATCTAGCTAAAAGAGTAGCAGTGCTGCGCACAATCCCTCCATTCGATAATCCCCCACAACATATTTGCAAGGGGAAGATCTATTGTCATGGCAGCAGGAAGCCGCATGCAGGCTTCCACAGCTGCCCTGTATGCACAACTATTACGTACAACTATTGTAATAGATAATAAGTGAAAATCCTATAAACAGCAGTACAACGGTACTGCTGTATATAGGACAATGGATTGTGCCCCCTCGATGTCAAGTACCTTTAGGGGAAAAGGGGCCACTGTAAAAAAACTGTTATCAAGACTTTCTTTTTTTCCCCATAAACCCAAAATCCAGAACTAAATTAAACCCAATAGAGCCCAAATTTTATTATTATTTTTTTATTATTATTATTTATTTTAAAGCGCCATGTTTCCAGGCGCTGTACATTCGAGGGGGGTTACATACAAAACAAAGTCAAAGGTACAATAAAAAATGATGAATGCAATTGGACAACAAGGGAGAGAGACCCTCCCTACGAGGGCTTCAATCTACAAAAATGAAAGAGGAGCTTTTGATTGGTTGTTTTGGGCAACAAAGCTTAGACCTGGAAGTTTTCATCATGCGGCCCTTTAAAGAATTAAAAAAAAAAAAAAGTTTAAATTACCCTTTTTTTGATGTTTTAAAAAATAAATAAAAACTTTACACAAATTTGGTATTCCCGCTCTGTAACAGTTACACCTATTAAAAAAAAACCATCATGTACCCCCGACGTTTGTAAAGAAAAAAAATTTTCCCAAATGTTTTTATTTGGTCATTTCCTATCCCCAAAAAAGTGATCAAAAAGTCGCATCTATCCCAATAAAAAGTCCACTTCAGCCCAGACTTTTGATTCAAATTTTTTTCCCCCTTATTTTCCTTCTCTACAACCTTTTTGTGTCTTATGGTCCAGTTCATCCTATAGTCTGAAAAATATATTATGCTATAGGTGGAAAATGATCTGCACACTATATACTGCAAAAAAGTGAGGGAAAAAAATATTTTATTATTTATTTATAGACCATTGACCCGGGGGGCCCGGACAACAAGGGATTTTCATACAAACAAATGTTGAAAAAAATACAATGGGGAGAAAAAGCTAGAATGATACAGAGAGGAAAGGGGCCCTGCCCGCGAGGGGCTTTCAAACTAGAAGAAGGGAGGGAAGGGCGAAGGGAGGGGCGGCATGTTTGTGGGCCGGTGTACTGGGGGTGGGGTTTGGGGGTAGGGTTTTAGGGCCCCGAAAGAAAGGGTTTTAGGTTTCTTTTGAAATGGGGGAAAGTTGGGGGGGAGTTGAGGTGTTGGGGGGGGTGGTTCCCAGTTGGGGGGGACGATGAAATTTTTGGAGCGGGTTTTGTGAGGGCGAAAGGGGAGCAAAAAAAGGTCGTGAGGGCGGGGATTGCGTGAGGGGGGGGATCGGAGATTAGAGCAGAGTGTATGGAGGGGAGAGGTTAGGGGACCTTGTAGGTAGGTTAGTAATTGAAATGGGGTTTGCTGGGGCAATGGGAAGCCCCGTGAAGGGATCGGCAGAGGAGAAGGCAGAGGAGTAGCGAGGAGAGAGGTGAATAAGACAGGCAGCAGAGTAAAGGATGGATTGGAGGGGAGCGAGGGTGCTAGATGGGAGCCCACAGAGAACGGTGTTACAGTAGTCTAGGCGGGAGATGACAAGGGCATGGACCAGTGTTTTTGTGTTTTCAAAGTTAAGGAATGAGCAGATACGGGAAATATTTTTCAGATGGAGGCGGCAGCAGAGGTGAGGGCTTGGATGTGTGGTTTGAAGGATAGAGAGGAGTCAAAGGTTATCCCAAGGCAGCGGACTTGTGGAGCTGGTGAGAGAGTGTAACCGTTAACTATCTGACTTTCTTTAAGAGTCATAATAAAACACAATTTTTCACGTTTTTGCTTTGTTAATCTGCGCAGCGTCGCCCTTTGTCTGATGTTATTAAAGTGCCTGAACCAATAATTATGAAATTCAATCACATTCTCAGTGGTTTTCCCAATAGAGGGTTATGGCGTCAATGACAGGACTAGGGATCATATGTTGCAATTCATACAATGGAGGGAAACAATGAAGCATTGAGCAAAGTCCTTTATAGTGAAGCTCCAACCACCAAGGGACAGAAGTGTCAAACATACAACAGCACTTGTGATTACTATACATTGTAGCAGGTTATATTCACATTTGCAACAATGTTTTACTTCGTACAACTACTACAAAAATTGAAAGTGTAAAAAACTCATTTGCAAATGTTGTTCACTAACGAGTCTTACGGTTTGTGTCTGCAGCTTCTATGCAGATTTATGTTTCTCATACTGAGAGATGCAAATTCCTCCTTAGTCTGATCCTGCAACCAAACTCCCTGTCACCTGTCCCCTGCTTTGTACTAAACTTTCCTATCTACATATATTAGACAGCGGTAAGATGGAAGCATCACTGCAGGCTCAGGCTACACAGGATTAGGTTGTAGCCTCCTCCCCATAGCACATAAAGACCAACACAGGAGTCCATCAGAGGCTTCACCTTACAAGACATCTCCAACATGGACAAGAGACGGTGATTTATGTTCAAGGCTGAGAAGTTGTTTTCTATTTCAGATTGACAAGACGATAAAGCAGAAGCAGAACTTCTCATCAGACGTCTATTTCAAAGCCATCAAGTCTCTGACACTTGGGAAGGTTCTAGGTGAGTCCGGTGTCAAAAATTTGGTTACATTTGTCTGTCACAAAAAAAGATAAGATGATTGGAGAAGAAGAAGACAGAGCTCTCAGCTGATAAACTCGGCAGATATTCTGATAGTTCCATAGATCATCACTTTTAGTTATAGACTCAATATGCTATAAAATTGTCCCATATGTCCAAGAAAATAAAAACTATAATACTGCTCCTAAGTACAAGAATATAACTACTATAATACTGCCCCCTATGTACAAGAATATAACTACTATAATACTGCCCCTATGTACAAGAATATAACTACTATAATACTGACCCTATGTACAAGAATATAACTACTATAATACTGCTCCTATGTACAAGAATATAACTACTATAATACTGCCCGCTATGTACAAGAATATAACTGCTATAATACTGCTCCTATGTACAAGAATATAGCTACTATAATACTGCCCCTATGTACAAGAATATAACTACTATAATACTGCTCCTAAGTACAAGAATATAACTGCTATAATACTGCCCCTATGTACAAGAATATAACTACTATAATACTGCCCCTATGTACAAGAATATAACTACTATAATACTGCCCCTATGTACAAGAATATAACTACTATAATACTGCTCCTAAGTACAAGAATATAACTACTATAATACTGCCCCTACTGTATGTACAAGAATATAACTACTATAATACTGCCCCTATGTACAAGAATATAACTGCTATAATACTGCCTCCTAACTACAAGAATATAACTACTATAATACTGCCTCTCTGTACAAGAATATAACTACTATAATACTGCTCCTAAGTACAAGAATATAACTACTATAATACTGCCCCCTATGTACAAGAATATAACTACTATAATACTGCTCCTAAGTACAAGAATATAACTACTATAATACTGCCTCTATGTATAAGAATATAACTACTATAATACTGCTCCTAAGTACAAGAATATAACTACTATAATACTGCCCCCTATGTACAAGAATATAACTACTATAATACTGCCTCTATGTATAAGAATATAACTACTATAATACTGCCTCCTATGAACAAGAATATAAACTAACTATAATACTGTCCCCTATGTACAAGAATATAACTACTATAATACTGCCCCCTATGTACAAGAATATAACTACTATAATACTGCCCCTATGTACAAGAATATAACTACTATAATACTGCCTCCTATGTACAAGAATATAACTACTATAATACTGTCCCCTATGTACAAGAATATAACTACTATAATACTGCCCCCTATGTACAAGAATATAACTACTATAATACTGCTCCCTATGTACAAGAATATAACTACTATAATACTGCCCCCTATGTACAAGAATATAACTACTATAATACTGCCCCTATGTACAAGAATATAACTACTATAATACTGTCCCCTATGTACAGCAATTATGTGATATGTGGTCCACTCTTTAGTTACAGTCAGTTCCTGAAGGGTTAGAGAATGTTGGACAGAAACACTGAGAGTCAGTTGCAGACAATTGGGGAAGCACAAGAGCATTCTGGGATCCGGGGTTTAAGAACATGATGGGTGAGGAGGTTGTCAGTGGCATAGCAGAGGTCATGTGGGGGGCGGTAGTGTCTGTGAATAGGAGAAGATATATAGACAGACTAGAATCAGACTCAATTTCTTGTATATCATCATGTCTGAAGAAGGGAGCTAGTCCTCTCGAAAGCTCACCATCAAATATACTCAGTTAGCCTCTAAAAGGTATCGCCTGATTTCTTCACTCTTCTACTAGAATCAGACTTTGCAGATAAACGTTAGGATTTTGGACTGAATTCTCTATGTACCCTCCATAAATCCCCTATATAGTACCCGTCATTGAGCCATGATATAGTGCTAATCGCAGAGCCTCTATAGAGTGCAAGCCATCAAGTGGCAATATAATGAAAATTATTGCTATGACAGCATATATCTATAGAATATACACATATATACCACCTACTAAAGGCTCAGCATCTTCACACCTCTCACCATGTAATGCCCCCATCTCCTGTATGCTGTGATATCCTGCAGCCACATGGAGTCAAAATAGACAACGCACAGTTCAACAAGCCGGGGTTACAGCTGCAGTCCCTGCCCCGATGTTGGGAATGTTGGGTTGAGTAATGCTTTAAGGACAAAGCCACCAAATACTAATGAAATGGAGGAAACTTCTGACTTTACAGAAAGTAATAAAAATGCCCTAAAAATTCTTCCTCTGCATTTGGGGAATAGAAATAATTTTTGGTTCCTAATTGACCTAAAACGGGGAAGGTTTATTCTGATTTCATGTCAGAGAGAAAAACCTGCAGATGGGGCTTTGTATAGAGGGGAGGAAAAAACCTGCAGATGGGGCTTTATATAGAGGGGAGGGAAACAACTGGTTTCAACTGTATCTACTTTTCTGTCTATATCTGTTAAATCTATCTGTCTGTATCTACAGTACCTACCTATCTATCTATATTTCTATCTTTCTATCTATCTATCCTCCTCTTTTACTTATACATTCAGAGCAGTTTTTTTTGACAGTTTTTTTTTTTACTTCTAATAAACGTACGCTTCCTTTGTTCTATGTAAACGCCTCGGGAGTTTCTTTCTCCGTAATTCTTTGCCCTTTGTTATAAATCTGTTGTGTTAGAAATTTCATAATAACTTTGATTAAATTAGAATTTCAATAGAGAGCTTTGGAACTGCGGCTAATAAGCTGACAGAAGGAATCTTCCAGACAAGGATGGATTCTTCATGCTTGGAGTTTACATTCAGATCTGAGTGACTGCAGGAGGCGGCGGCGTCTTCTCTCCGTGCCGCCTCCATCATTATTATAACCGTTTATTCCATGTTATTATATTCACAGATAACCCCGAGATGGATCCAGAAATCTCCAACGCAAACTCCATTGGCTTTGTTGGATGTCTGTCTTCCGTCCAGTACAACCAAGTAGCACCCCTTAAAGTGGCGCTCCGGCACCCCAGCCTAGCCCCAGTCACAGTCATTGGTTCTCTGACCGAATGTAGCTGCGGGTCCATCAGTGAGAGCGACCTCAGTACAATCACCACCACCTACTCCTCCTCAGGTAAAGCTCCTGTCATTTCTGGGTTGCAAATGTAAGAAGACCCCGGCTCATGAAGTTTTGTTCCCTGTTGTCAGTTTGTATATTCGCTTGTTTTCCTGTGTCCTGATTGTAATTAAAGCAGCTCTTCCTCCTCCTCTCCCAGCAGGATCTTCAAAGAGTAACCAAAGGATGTAGAGCTACATCAAAAACTCTACTCATCCCATTATGTCAGTGTACTTTCTGTAAAAGCCTTTAGTTATGTGTCCAGACTATACATAGAACAGCTCTTCCTCCTCCTCTCCCAGCAGTATCTCAAAAAATCATCCAAGAGACACCTAATCACATAAAGATCACTCATTTACTTCCCTTTGTGAGTGTGTTTTCTACAGGAACAATGTGTTTTGTGTTCGAATAGTAAACAAAGCAGCTCTTCCTCCTTCTATCCCAGCAGGATCTTCAAGAAGCAACCAGATGGTGTCTAGCCACAGAAAAAAATACTACTCCTATATTTCCCACTATTTCTGTGTATTTTCTGTAGGAGCCATTTGTTCTGTGTCCTGACTGTAACTAAGGCAGCTCTTTCATCTCCTCTCCCAGAATGCTTTCCAAGAAGTAGCTGCAAAATACCCAGTCAGTCATTTCCACATAATCAGACTTTTGGAAAACTAAAAAAAAATTGGGAATGTGTAATAAAAAATGACATTGTTTAACTCATGTTTTTATTTTAAACATACTTTTTAAGAATTTTGGGTTAATTTTTTTTTTTTTTTTAATCTTCCAGATCACTTTCAATATTTTTTTAATAATTCTTAAGTCCTGCAGTTTTCACTTTGGTCACTAAGCCTAATAATAGTCTGACACTTCCTGCTCTGTAGAGAGAGATTTTCAGTTGTCTGCTCATTATGAGCACAAAGAGGATCAAACTGAAAGGAGACACCAGTGTGAATAGATAACACAGGATCCACCAGTCCCAAGAGGAGATGTCACAGCTCCCCCTCTCCCCTCCCTTCACAGTGATTACTTCCCAGGTCACAGAGCATGACTAGAAAACTCTCCTATAGAAGTCAATGGGAATGAGTCTGTCTTAAGTCTCCTATGTGCATGAAGTACTGTAAATCATCTCTCTGACTGCTGTTATAGCAGTGCAAACAAGGCCTAGTGGCCAAAGTGAGAACTGCAAGACTTACGAATTATTAAAATATATTGAAAGTGATACGAAAAATTAAAAAAAAATTCCTAAAAAATGGGACTTAAAAACAATGATTCATTTTTTGATGACACATTCCCTTTAACCTCTGGGTCTTGGATATAGGTATAAAATGTGTTTCCAAAATGAACTGAAAAAAATGTTTCATTTATACATTGAAAGGTATCAGAAAAGCGAAACGCTAAAAGGCCGTGTCCCCACGGCACAGGTCAAATACCGATTGGTTTTATCCGAGTGCCGGCCGCCGGAGGGTGGGGTGGGAAGGCGGTTTTTCTCTGCGATTAGCGGACAAAAGCCCGGCCCCCTTCGCATAGACATGTCCTTCTGCCGCCCGAAAACCGGACGGAAGAATTAACATGTTTTATGCTTTTAGGACCACCGCCAGTGTAAAAAAACGTCCGGCGGGAATTCCATGCAGTGGGTGTTCAAAAAAGGGCATGTGTGATTTGTTTGAATTGCATATCATGTGACCCAGCAGGATGACATCACCAGGCCTTTCTGGAGAGGTGATGTCTGAGCATGTGCAGCCAGGACTGAGGAGCTCTCAGCCCTGGTCGTATCCCCTGGAGATGAGCTGTAAACAATGGATCACTATAAGAGCAGCTAAAACAAAAACGGTGCAGAATTTATAATAATGATGAATGGTGAAAGTGTTTATTATATAGTTTTCAAGTTTCCCACATCAATTTTACTTCGTGGCAAAACCCCTTTAACAACATTAAAGATTTCTATGCAGTCTTTTTCTTTTCTTTGGCCACAAGGGAATGCTCTTATGGTCCACATAAAACAAAGTAGCAGACCACATTTGGCTTGTGTACCTTGAGTTTGACACATGACCCTTTTTTGTGCACATTTCAAGGTTTTTAATAAACGTTGGTTTGGAAATCCGACCTCAGAAAATCCGTGTAATTTTTTCAGGGTTTTCAAAATCCGAAAACTGTCAAACACTGGCTATAGACCCTTCCTGTGCAGACGGACCCTGATTCTCCTGCATTTGCGCTTTTTTGTGCAGCGCGTAACCCAGCAAACGGCGCACAGGCAGCGCAGCCGTGTGTCTGATGCGCGCTTAATCCCATTTAAGTCAATGGGACTTTAATGTCCTGGGATTTCTGCACGGGTTTTGATGTGAAATTATAGAAAAAACATCCTTTTTTGCACGTCAGAAAGTCTTGAGAATAAACACACATTCGTAATCTTGGTTTTTCTTGCATTTCTCATGTACTTTCTATGATGCATCTTTTGATCCATTTTTGCTCCTTATTTTCCTGCATTTTTTTCAGTGCAGGGAACTTCATTGCATTTGAAGTATATTTTAGTGCATTTTCGTGGGGGTAAAGGTTCTGCACCCGTTATCTTGTGTGCGTGAAACGCACCAAATGGTCACAAAGAACCTCATCCGTGTGCCTGGCGCGCACTTTAAGGCAATAGGGCCCTAATGTCCCTGTTTGTGGCCTTAAAAAAAGTTAAACTTTGAATGTCGAAATCCTATGAAAGCACAGATTGAATTGACCTGAATAGAAAAGAAGCAATTAATTAAATCAGTCTCCCGTCACAAGGCATTATGGGAAAGGAGCTGGGAAGCTCACTGCGCCCTCTATTGGTTGTAACAAATCCTCAATTTACTTCTGATTCACTGAATCTTTGAGAAGCAAAAAGGAATATTAGTCAAGCCAATATCACTCATTTACATACGATATCGGCTTGACTAATATTCCTTTTTGCTTCTCAAAGATTCAGTGAATCAGAAGTAAATTGAGGATTTGTTACAACCAATAGAGGGCGCAGTGAGCTTCCCAGCTCCTTTCCCATAATGCCTTGTGATAAGGAGATGCTTAGTAGTTGGCTAAAAGGCAATCAAAACACTACACACCTTAATTGGTGCTCTCCTCAAGGAGAGATGTTCCCCTTTTCTCAATCGGTCTCCTGGTAATATATGTTCCTGAATTTTCTGCTGTGTCAGTCTTTACTGTTGTTCTTGCATTCTATTCATGGCGATCACTATGAGCAAAAATTTAGGTTCCTCCCAGAAAGGTCAATGCATCAGTGCATGGAGAGAAGGGAAAATATAGGATTAATAAGCGTCACTCTGTGGGGTCTCCTGGATAAGTTAGTGCCCCCCAATGTCTATAGATAGGCTCAGCTCATGTCTTCACTTTATCTCTCCAGATCCCTTTGGAAAAACCGATGACCGGGAGCCCCTGACGAATGAGATGAGAAGCGGTCCTGCCGTCATAGGAGGTAATCTGCTCCCGCAGGGGGGTGTACCCAGTATTTGGTCCATGTCACGCACGTCGTGATATCTGTGGAGCAGCACTGCACCCACTTGGACATTTCCCATTTTTTAGGGGGGTGGTAAGTAGTATATGGTTTTAATAGAGAAAGTGTCCCAATTTTCCTCATCTATTGTCAGCTTCACTGTTTTCTATATTTTTACATGGGACTGCAGGTAGACATGAAACATTATCTGTACCACCAGTGTTATCTGTGGTTTTACATAGGACTGCAGATTACATCTCCTATACTATCTGTACAGAGTTATCACTGTGTTATCTGTGGTGTTACAAAGTGACTTGTTTTTGCAAGATCTTTAATATAAAAAGCAGCAATCACTGTAGTGAGACGACCCCTTTAAGCAGTATGGGGCCCTAACATTTATAATGAAAGCCCTGGGGCCCTTCAGCTCCTACATGTATCACCTATATTTTTATATTGAGTAAAAACATCTTGGATACTTTCCACAGTTGAGCATTTGCTACATTTGTGGAAATTCTCAGTGACTGATACATTGTAACATAGAGACTTCTGTTCCGGTGTTTAGCTGACAGTGACTTCCGTAAACTGGATTCCACTGTAACAACCCCTCAGCTGTCAGAAGTATTAGCTCTGCTCTTGATGTTGAATTTGGGACACGTTCACCCTGTGACTCTTCCTCTCCTGCGTTCTTTCTTGTACTGATAAGGTGACATCATGTTTTTTGCTCCAGTCACATTAAAAGCTGCACAATTTTTCACATTGTTGGTTTTCCTTATGGCAATGGAAATCTTTGAGCAATCTGTTACAAAATCTATCCTGCCCCATAACCCGCAGAGCTTCAACCCCATTGTGGTCGGTGAGTAACATCTCACCAGCAACCAAATTACAAGAAGTAAGATGTGTGAACACGCACCAATAGTTTATCTCACATCCCATAATACACCCTGCCTCAATGCATTGTGGGGGATGGTGTAATTGCTGCATCTCACAATGCACTGCAGCCGTAAATGTGTATAGACACTGAACAAGCAGGAGCTGCCGAGACTTCACACATAAGAGAAATGAGCAGAATTGTGAATGCAGCTCTGGATGTGAATGCAGCACAAGACACAGCACAGCTGATACCAAAAATCTACTGTGGTGCATAAGAATTGGCACCCAGCTGATATGAAAGCGCCCCCTGTTGAGGCAGCGGAGTAGCTTCACCCGTTTCCCCTCTGCTCTCTCCACAGGTGTCATAGCCGTGACCATCTTCATCATTTTCTGCATCGTGGCCATCATGACAAAAATTCTTTATCAACACAAAAAAACTCCCGGGAAAAGTCAGTCCAAGGAGAAGGAGTATCCGGGCAGCATGGACTACCCCTTCCGGAACGAGATGGACTTACAGAACACAGTCAGCGAGTGCAAAAAGGAATATTTTATCTGACTCCGTTTCTAATTTTTCCGTTTCATCTTTTGTTAATTAATTTATTTTTTGCAGTTTTTTTAAAGCGATTTGTCAACGTCCGTCCCCAGGGAAGGAGCGGGAGGAGGGCGGCTAATGTCTGAAGCTCTTATCTTCTTATAGGACTCCCCCCTCTTTGCAGAGTCGGCCGCCTGTCCTGCATCTGAACACGGAGCTGCCTCTTTTCTGCAGGTTTTTTTTTTTTTGGGGGGGGGATGATGCTCCAAGGAACCCTGACGCCACCTTGTAGCTCTCGAGGGCGACTTGTGGAGAGATCACTGGACCGTGATGGCAGAGGATTCATTCGAACATGTTCTAGTTATAGAGCGGACCTAAGGAACCCAAAAAATGCCTTTGCCGGTGACATTGAGCAGCTTTATCCGACCCATAATCCATCTCTGTTACACTGCTATATATAGGAAAGATGTGCTTCTTAGGCCAAAATTAGAATTTAAGGTAAATATTCTTATATTAAGAATCAACTTCTAAAGGGGATCATGGACATTGGATGCAGCACTGAGAACGGGAGCTGATACTTTCTTTATTTTCATCTTTGTGGCACCTCCTTAGTTTTGAGAAGACGTCTTTACTTCTGCACAGACACTGAACAAGTAGGGGCTGCAGGATTTTGTAGAGTAGGGGGTGTCAAACTCGGTTCCATAGTGGGCCAAAATTAAAAACTTGGACAAAGTCTCAGGCCAGCCTTAATATTTGGTTAACCCACTGTTCCCTGTTTGGAGTACCCTGCTGCCTGCAGCGATGCTGGGGCTGAGAAGGTGCTGGAAGTGTTGAGGATCCAGGTGCTCGTTTGTCCCCTGAGCTCCTCTTCTCTTATCAGTCTGAGTGGTCTTTTCTGCCATGTGGTCCCTTTATGTAGAGGCTGAGTGACCGCAGTGTAATGACCGCTCCTGACTTCTTCCTCTTCTCCTCTATATGCTGCCTTGCCATTATTCCTGGGCCACTTATAATTACACTGCAGTAGAGATTTGACCCACAGGCCTGAGTCTGACACCCCTGTCATAGACAAAGCTTAGATATAGAGGACTGTATATTATGCAATTGTCTAATACATTGTATTTAACAGAAGTTTGAGCAGAGGAGATCACCTTCCCCGCAGCCCAGATACAGGCTGCACATAGGCCACAGGTCACACAGGCAATCCTGACATTGTCACTGGGCTCTCAGGGTAATCATAGGGCTCCATCATAACACAATGAGCTAATGAATAGATAGAAGGTTATTACCCATAATGCACTGGATAAACGAGGAGGGGTAATTAACGTTGACCAATCACAATTCATACTGGAAATTACAATCATTGCAAATGTGATTAGATTTGTGACTTACATTCAGGGGAAAGCTGGGTGCCTACAAACCCACCTGGTGGGCACCCAGCTTTCCTAGACTCATGAATGGTAGATTTGACCGGACCTGCACTGTCGCCTCCTCTGTTCCCGAATTTAAACACCCTGAGACAGACCTGCCGTCCAGTGATACCCCCCTCCCAACTAAGAAGTAATATGATTGCAACTCAGCTTTCCCAGTCACAGATACAGCTAAATGGAAATTGTCTCATCCTACCAGACTAGGGGGACTCGGGCACACTAGGAATATATTTTGGGAGGGGATTGGTCAGTAGAACCTGCTTGTACTTATAGTCCTTCCAGATTGAGAGGAGACTGAATTATGTAAAAGGAAATATCTTATTTTTGATGGAAAATGTCCATAGACCCTGTCCCCAGTAGATGTCCTGATATATTCGGGGGGAGGGGGGCACTTATTTTTTCACAGAGTAGAAGGAGAAACAAAATGTTCTTTTATATCCGTGAATTCCTGGTGACTCGCGGCCCCGCTCCCAGGACTCGCCACTGGCCCCAGTCATGTACTGGACAGTGACAGCTGCCTGATGATTAGAGCACATAGAGGTAATAAAGCCCCCCCCCCCCAGGGGGGGCACACTGGATGATGATGCTTGTTCTTTATATGGAGGAGGCAGATTTGATGACCATGGAGGACACCTGCTCCATTAAAGGTGTAATAGTAATTACATGGCAAATACGAGGAGGACACCTGATCTGTCTGGAGGTAACGGGGCGGGGTGCAGCAGCATTGGGGGATGACCCCTGTTCCATGGAGGTGTATGGGCGAACACTTTGCACATACAGGGAGGACACCTGATCTGTCTGGAGGTAATGGGGCGGGGTGCAGCAGCATTGGGGGATGACCCCTGCTCTATTACTGGTGGTTTTCTACATTGAAAAAAAGACAGCCCCCGCTATAAGAGTATAGGGCAACATAGGTAAGGTCTATATTGAAGGATCCCCCCTGCTCTATTCTGGTGTATATAGATGTTATGGTTGGGGGGTTTCCCCCATTGCATTAGAGTTATAGAGGTCCGGGCCTGGGGGGTGGGTCCATAGGAACGAGGATACATTTTCTTTGGTATTTGGAGGTGCCCCTTTTGAGATCATGGATGACAACTCCTACTATTAGTTTAATGGGAACGGGGGTGGGGGTCCTACACTGAGGGAGACACATTTTGTATTGGTTGTGGGGGGCCCCAAGGGGGTGGGGTTTTACCATATAGAAAGGAGATCACATGTTTTTGTCGAACAAATGGGGGGGGGGGGGGTCCCCATTTTGGGGGGGGCCCCTCCTGTTAATAGGGGGTTTTGAAGAAATAGGGTTGGGGGGGCCACATTTGGGGGATTCACTTGCTCATTACTGGGGAGAGGGGGAAAGGGGGGGGGTCCACATTTGGGGGGACCTTGCTCTATTACGGGTAAGGGGAGATAATGGGGTGGAAGGTGCACATTGGGGGATGACCCCTGCTCTATTATAGTGTAGATTGGGGAAATGGGGGGGGGGGCGGGTCCAAATTTTGGGGGGGAAAACCCCGCTTATTACTAGGGGAGATGGGAAAAATGGGGGGGGGGGTCCAATTGGAAGGTCCCCTGCCATTACTACTGTAGATGGAGAGAAGGGGGGGGGTCCACTTGGGGGTGACTCCCGCTTATTCAGGGTAATGGAGATAATGGGATGGGGATCCACATTGGAGGGTGTTCTCTGCTCTATTACTACTGTAGATGGAGATAATGGGATGGGGGTCCGCATTCGAGGGTGATCCCTGCTCTTTTCTACGTGATGAGATAAGCGGTGGAAAATGCACATTGGAGGGAAATCCTGTCTATTAAAATTGGGGGTATGGAGATAAAGGGGTGGGGTCCACATTGAAGGGTGACCCCTTCTCTATTACTAGGGTAGAGGGGGATAATGGGTTGGGGTTCCACATTGGAGGGTGACCCCTGCTCTATTCTAGGGGAAATGGATAAAAGAGGGGGGGGTCCACTTGGAGGATTACCCCCGCTCTAATACAGGGAATGGAAAATGACGTGGGGGGCCACATGGAGGATTACCCCGCCGATTAAGGGTAGAGGAGATAATGAGGGGGGGGGTCCAATGGGGGATTACCCCCCGACATTACTACGTGTGGAATAATAGTTGGGGGGTTTCCCCTTGGAAGGGGGCCCCCGTTCATAAATAGGGTAAGGGATAATGGGGGTGGGGGTCCACATTGGAGGGAGACCTCTGCTCTATTATAGGGTAAATTGAGATAATGAGGTGGGGGGTTCCACATGGGACGGTGACCCCTGTTCTATTACTAGGGAAGCTGGAGATAATGGGTGGGGGGGCCCATTGGGGGATTACCCCCGCTCTATTATAGGGTAGAGGACAAAATGGGGTGGGACTCCACTTGGGGGGTGACCCGCCTATTTCTAGGGTAAGGAATAATGGGGGGGGGGGTCCACATTGGAGTTACCCCCGTTAAAAATAGGGGAGATGGACATAAGGGGTGGGAGGGTCCACATTTGGGGGTGACCCCTCCTTTTATAGGGAGATGATATATGGGGTGGGGGGTCCACATTAGAGGGAGACCTCTGCTCTATTACTGCGGTAGATGGATATAATGGGGTGGGGGGTCCACATTTGGGGGGGAACCCCCGCCTATTTTAGGGTGATGGGTAATGGGGTGGGAGGTCCACATTGGAGGGGGCCCCTCTCCAATATAGGGGAGGGGAAAAAGGGGTGGGAGGTCCACATTGAGGATGACTCTTCCCCCTATTTTTAAGTGTATTAAGGTAATGGGGGTAAGCTCATGTCTTCTCTTGGGGTTTTCCATATAATGTAGCAGAGGGAGTGTTTCTTTTGGCACATATAAAAAACATACATATTAAGGTCATCTAAATGCAGTCCCTGGAGGCTCCCCTCTAGCTCTGCTTTTATAAATGTTTGCAGTGAAAACACATACAGACATAACAGGGGGGAAAATTTTTTGGGGAAAGATTTTTTAATTTTTATACAATTGTTTCCATAAAAAATGCATCAATTTAAATCTAATTCAAAACTGGGTCTGTTTGGGTGTATTTTTTTACACAGACATCCCGTTTAGTTACAAGCGGATTTGCCACCTGAAGTACACTTGTTCTTCATTCAAATTAAAGGGTTTTTTGCCCCCAAAGGCATTTCTTTCCTGGTTTGTCCCCTTTAGCTTCCAGTGGCTAAAAAGGGGGCGTGTAGGGAATTTGTTTAAACTGCAGATCATGTGACCCACAGGCTTGAATCCTCAGCTTTTCCCCACGTTTTGCTCACTCTATCAAAAAAAAGGGTCGGTTTATTCAAAGAAACTATGATTACTATAATGGCCTGGGGTTTAAACCCATTTCTGCCTTTCAGCATAAGGGTATTTGGGTTTCAAATCCCTGGGGGAACCCAAACGTGG
This sequence comes from Phyllomedusa bahiana, assembly GCA_025379985.1. Classification (NCBI taxonomy): domain Eukaryota; kingdom Metazoa; phylum Chordata; class Amphibia; order Anura; family Hylidae; genus Phyllomedusa; species Phyllomedusa bahiana. Next base: position 8,004 of record JAODAL010048815.1, on the reverse strand, counting down.
ATTTCTTTTCTCTCAATGCCCCTACCTGATGGAGGTTTCTATTTCACTTTTTATTTATTTGCACTGTTTGACTAATTACTAAAGGAGTACAGAGAACGGGAGAAGAATTACAGCACAGGGGGTTGATCACGCGCTCGCAGTGAGTTTTGGTGGGGTTAAAAAGGAAAAACGAAGACAAAGTAGAATAAACACCCCCCTGGGGTTGAACATTCGCTCACCCAGGGGAGGGTGTTTTGTTTTACAAAGGAATTACAGGGGGACAGGATAGAATGACAGCACCTGGGGTTGAACTTTTCTCTCGCAGTGGTTTGTGATTACTAAGGGGGTACAGAGGACGGGATGAATAAACAGCACCTGGGGTTGTACACTAGCTCAGCAGTGAGTTTGGGTTTAATAAGGAGAACAAAGAAAAGGGATTTGGGGATGACACCACCTGGGTTGAACACTCGTTTAGCGGGGATTGGTTTATTACAAAGGAGTACAGGGGAAGGGGAGTAAAATGACACCCTGGGGCTGAACACTCGCTCAGCGTGAGTGTCTGTGTTTAAACTAAGGGTAAAAAGGACAGGAGTAAAAAGACGCCCCCGGGGGTTGAACTCTTGCTCAGCAGTGAGTGTGTGTGTTTACTAAGGATTTACAGAGGATGGGGTAGAATGACAGCACCTGGGTTAAAACCCCTTGTCAGCATGAGTGTGTGTGATTAAAAGGGTGTACAGGGGATGGAAGTAAAATGAAAAGCCCCGGGGGGTTAAACCTCGCCAGCAGTGAGTGGGGGTTGTGATTGTAAGGATTTAAAAGGGGAAAAGGAGTAAATGACAGAAACCGGGGGTTGAACACTCGAAGAAAATTGTGCAAAAAAAAAAGGGCTGGGGGGAAAAATTTTGGGCTTTTGCTGCACCAAACTTTCTCGTTGTTTGGGTTTTTCATTCAATCTTGTTTGGGAACCTTCTGCTTTTTTTGGAAAGAACAAAAAACGGGGAAAGGGTGGAAAGCCAGGGGAGGGGGAACGGGGGGAGGGCGGTATTGATGGGGGTTTTTGTATGTATGAGGGGCCATGTGTTACATGTGTACCCTCACTTGAAAATTTTTTGTCAAAAGACCTGGGTTTTTGGTATGAATGTTTTTTTTGTTTGTATGTTTACATGTGTTTTCTCATTTAAATGTTTTTGTGGGGCAGCCCCTAGAAGAGCTGGGTGTGTATGAATGTTTTAATTTTGTTGTATGTTTTAAACAATTTAATCTCCTGTATGTAATTGTGTATCTGCAGCCCCTGAAAGTGGGTGTGTAAAATGTATTTATGTTGTTTGTTAAACATTGTGTATCTCACTGAAAGTAAATGTTCTCAGCCCTTTAAACACGGGGGTTTTGTATAAATTTGTATATTGTTGTATGTATTACATGTGTTTTCCCCGGTATGTGATGTATCTGCGGGTTCCAAAACAGCTGGGTGGTTTTGAATGTATTTTATTTTGGGAGGGTTTACATTTTCCCCCTCACGTATGTAAAGGTATCTGCATTCCAAGAAAAACCCGGGGGGTTTATAAATTGTTTTATTTGTATGTTTTACATGTATATCTAATTTATGTGATTTTTTGTATCGCAGCCCCAAGAACACCCGGGTGGAAAGTCTTTGACCTTGCTGTGATACCTGTGCCTGGGTGCCTGCTCCTTCCTACAGCACTGGTTTTATCCGCTCATTTTTCCATCCTCCTCCCCCCGATGCTGAAAAATTCATACAAAATTTTTAATAAGTGGGCCCTAATAAATGCATTAAATTCTCATAATCCTTTTGCGACAAAGGGCCCCCCCGGGCCCGCTCTTTGCTGCAGATGCTATAATCAGGCCCCGGGCCCCAGCTACGGGGATTTTTGGTGTAAACCAAAACTTGAAAAAGAATTTATAGTTTTACAGATGAAAGCCCAAACAAACAGGGTTAATGACGTCTTAATTACAAACTCCCCGCAGCAGCCATTTCCAGGCCCGTCTCATTACCAAAACTCATTGCTTTCTCTTCTGTCACAATCCCTCTTTGCTCCTTTTTTTCATTCCCTTTTTGGTTTAAAATCAAAATTTTCACAAGTTTTTCAGAAAAGTTTATTATATTAATGAATATCTTTAGATCTGAAGTTTGGAGAAATCCCCCAGTTTTCCTGACGCAGAGCTCCAAATCCCCTGCATGGGCAGCATGAGTGATAGGATTCTGTCTGCCTGCAGCAACCACTAGGGGGAGCCGAGGAGCTTGTTACATACCCGTGGGGCTAAATTTAAACTCCCCCTAGTGGTTGCTGCAGGTATCTTTCAAAAGTCCCCCATTTAAATTTATATTTTTAAACAGAGTTTGGGCTTTTATTTAAAAGCATGGAACCGCTTTAAGAAGAATCGGGAAAAGATTGTTAACAGAGTTTTAAAGGAATTGATTTAAGGAGCCCCCACCTAAAGTGTAGAATAGGAGCCAAACCAGTCACTGAAAAAATCCAAACAAATCAAAATTAAAATTAAATTTTAAAATTTTCCCATAAAAGACCGATTCGATCAAATCTTCTTTAAAAATTTAACCCAAATTTTAAAACACTCAAATCCCTTTTAAATTTTTCCCTACATTTACCCCTCTTTTGACCAAGAAATTGCCCGATAAGGACGGCTATTCTCGTGGGCTCCCCTATTAATACTTAAATGCCCCTATCAACCCCAAAAACGTTAGCGATTACATTTTGTATGTTTTTTAAAGAAATCAAATCATAACCGGGGAACGTATCACCTTTCCCGTATCCTATCAAGTATAAAGAGTTTAAAGCCCATGATATGAAATACAATTTTTTTCCCCTTCAATTATAGGTAAATTTCTATATATATTGCCCGTGTAGGAAAAAAAAAAAACATTTATCCAACATATTAAGATACATAAAACCTTTCCCCCGACGCGTTTCCCCCCTCCATTTTTTGGGGTTATCAGGGGGATCTCTTGGGGGACATTACACTGCTCAAGATGTGTCTCCTCTATGCTGTGTTCCTTGTCTTTACCCCCATCTTAAATAGATTCAAATGTCCGCTGTTTACCCCCTTTAGGTGCACTCCCCCTTTGGCGTTTCAAACGCTAAGCGCATGGCCCCTAAAGCGGTTCATAGCAACCGGCCTCCATTTGGGCCCCGGGCCCTGGGCCCAAAGTCTTTATATCGCCACTGCGCATGCGCCGGCAAAAGCGGGCCCCAAAACAACCAGACCGCTCAAACCCCGCGTGCGTCGCACTCAGGGGGCCACCCCTGCGCGTGCGCCCAATAGGCCGGAACATTCCGGCCAGGTCATCTTTAGCGGTCGGGGCAAAAAGCGCGCACCATTCAGAGTCACCACCATACTCTTTAGATTCTCAGGGTGTTTTAAAGCAGATGTCCAGTTTATCTCCCATTCGCCATAATTTGGGGCCATTTAATACTTTAGGTTTGCCCCTACCCTCGGGGCCACAGGCATGGTTCCATATCCCCATATTTTAAAAATGATTTATTTATCGCTTCGCGGGCAGTAACGCTTTTACATTTTTTCAATCTGGGTGGTTAAATGAAAAAAAACCCTTCCCTAAACCCCCCGGGCATTTTTATTGGGCCAAAATTTTCCCCTCGTGGGCAAAGTATACCCATCAAAAAAACTAAAAAAAAGATACTTAATAAGGCATAGAAAACATCATTTTTTTAAAAAAAAATCAAAATTTTGATACTACGCAATAAAATTTCGGATCAAAATGTATACAACCCCAAGATTTTGATAAATTTTAATGGCTATTTCCCCAGAAAACCACCATCCTTTTTTTTTCATTTGAGCCTCCCAAGGACCAAAAAAACGTTCGATATTTATTATATTTATTTCCGTTATTTCAAATAAAAAAGCCAAAGTTTTGAAGTTCATTAACCCCCTCTGGCGGGTATCGTTTTCTTTTCTGAAGGTCCATTCTTTTTTCCTTTTAAAAAGAAATTTTTTTATAAAGTTTTCCCTTTTTTAAATGTTGAATTTTTTTCTCCTTACACAAAAAATAAAAACCCGGGAATCCCCCTCTTTTTCCAATCCAGATGTGCCTGGTTTTAAAAGGGGTGTAAACGCCTATGTCGTACACCCCCTTTGTTGTTCCCCAATGCGTTTTCTTAATTGTCTGGTAGTTTCCCTTTATTTACTTTTTTTCCCCACAGAAAAAATTAAAAAATTAATGTTTACACCCCGGGGTTACTGCAGTTTTTAAATTCACGAATCTCTTAGTTTTCCCCTGTCCCCCGAGCTTTTTAAACTTTTGGGTCTGCAGACATATTTTCAAAATGTACATCTTTAAACATCTAATCTTCCCAACGGTTTACGTTCAAACCATGTTCCTGTTGGTTTTGTGAGTTTTTAGTGGCTGTTTTTTCCCCCTATCCCTCAATGTTCTTCCTTTCTTTATGTCACTTGAGGATTTTTTTAGAGGGACAGTCGCAAAACTTTATCACAATGCAATATCCCCCAAATTCTCCGAAGATTTCTTTACATCATTGTTTTTTGTTATGTGCCTATTATCCAAAAGTGGTTTAAAATAGGAGCCAAACAGGAGATCACCCTTTTATAAAAAAATGCAACACTGGGGGGGCAGCCCAAATAAAAAATTTTTTTAAATGTCAGGTGGAAAACAAGTTTCATAGCCCCTGATTGGTACATTAATTTAAAATTTATATAAAGAGTCCTAAAATTTTTTCCCAATGCACTGCTGGGCCCCTGGATCACTATAAAGGGTGTATCGAAACCAGGAAACAGGGGGAAATGTCGGTCCAAAAACGGGGTTTTGGGGGTCTTTGGCAATCTATGCAGACATGTTAAGGCCCCAACTCACAGGGGAACAAAGGAAACCCCCAATGGGCCGTTGGGTATTGTGGACCCTTGGGCATGTCAAACAAGGGAAAGACAGAGAAAGGGGGGACAGAAAAGAACAGGGTGTGCAGAGTAAATGAAAGGGGGGCCCCAAAGGTTCAGCTTCGGGGGACCAACGATTAGCTCCACGGGGGCCCCAAAAATTTAACCTTTAAGGGTTTCCCCCAAAATTTTGCTCAGTGGAGGGCCCCAAAATCCAGTCTATATGGGGGCCCCAAAGGTTAGCTCCACTAGTGGGCCCCAAAAATCAACTCTAAACGGGGGTCCCAAAGATTAGCTCCACTGGAGGGCCCCAAAAATCAACTCTACAAGGGGGTCCCAAAGATTAGCTTCAGTGGAGGGCCCCAAAAATCAACTCTACAAGGGGGCCCCAAAGATTAGCTCCACTAGAGGGCCCCAAAAATCAACTCTACAAGGGGGCCCCAACGATTAGCTCCACTGGAGGGCCCCAAAAATCAACTCTACAAGGGGTCCCAAAGATTAGCTTCAGTGGAGGGCCCCAAAAATCAACTCTACAAGGGGTTCCAAAGATTAGCTTCAGCGGAGGGCCCCAAAAATCAACTCTACAAGGGGGTCCCAAAGATTAACTTCAGTGGAGGGCCCCAAAAATCAACTCTAGATGGTGGCCCCATGTAACCCTGTCTGACACTGGGTAGATAGTGTGTTGGCTCCTTAGCCTACCGTGGGCCAAATATTAATTTTGGGAGCCATGGGAGGGGATTTAAAAAAATGGTTAAATAAGCATAAATTTTCCCCATTTAAGTCCATGGACCTTACCCCCAAATCAGAAGGGATAGGGCTTTTCTGGTCAACCAGGGAAAGGTTTCTTTATTTGGGGGGTTTTCCCTTTGTCAAGGGTTGCATCATATGGTGTTGGGATTGCAGTTTGTTTAGGTTTGCACCTTCCTCTTCATTGGGCTACAGTGGGCTTCACCCGGTGGCCTCTAATCTGTTGAAAAGTACCCCCCTTTTGCTGAAGTGCAACAGGGTGAGCCACCGCTTGGGGATAATCGGTCAAAAAAGACTGTGGGGGGGAAAACTTTCCTTTTTAGTGGCCCCACAATAAAGAGAAATGTATTGGAGGATTGTCCTTAAAGGGGTTGTCTCACTACAAAGATTAGCTTTCAAAATGTAGGGGACACTAAATGAAGACTTTTTCCAAATATGTTGCTTTGTTCATCTTTTTTTGTTAAGGAGCTACAAATGATTTTATCACCTTCTGAGTGCTGTCAGGTTTCCCAAGTTACCGACCTGTGTGCGCCTTCTCCCCTGCTGTTTGTTCTATCTGATAGCAGGGAGTGACAACACACAGGTTGTGGCTGGCATAGTGAGAGCTTGTGTGATATCTGATCTATCAGACAAAAGCCAGTAATTACCCCACTGTTTACATTGGCTCAGAAGCTTCTCCAGACCTCAGAGAAGGTAATTTAGCTAATTTAGACTAATAAACATAATAAACAGAGAAGTCTGAATAAATGGAGCTAATATGCTAATTACAGACAGCTTGACCAGGAAGTGACAGAGCAAAGCAGCATTATTTCATTCATGCATCCTATGAAACTTTGAGATGAGACAACCCCTTTAAGGGTCGATTCCCTCTCTACTCCAAGCCATGATTGGGGTATAGGGGCAACAAGTGCCAGCCCAGTGATATAATTCAACCAAGGGATCTACAGAGGCTTTTCATAGTCCTTCTCCATGCTCTTCAACATTGATGTTCTTGGTTTGGTGGGATTGTCATCCATCTAGATGTCTGATATCACCCGTGGCATTGCAGTTTATTTGGGCTTGCACCTTCCTCTTCATTGGTGGTATAGACCAGTGCTATTCACCTTGTATCCCCTAACTTGTTGAAACACTGCAACTTCTACTTTGCTTAAAGTGGTTTGGAGAGCCACCGGATGGTAACAACTAGGGCCACATGTATGAACCTGTTTAGGTCTAAAACTCACTTTTTTGTCCGTAGGTTACTATAGGCAAAAGAGTGAGCTTTAGACCTAAACAGGTCCATACATGTGGCCCCTAGTGTTAACTCTGCATGACTCTTCTTCTATAATGGCCTCCCAATGTAACGAAAAGAGTTGTAGGATTGCACCGAAGAGTCAATGTATCATCTACTTCAAGCCATACGGTATAAGAAAAATAAGTGCCCGCCCAGAGATTTACTTCAGCCAAGATCAGGGGGTGGATGGAGATTTGGTTTTAGTTATCCTTCAAGCTCTTCAACATTAGTGTTTTTGGATTGGTAGGACTAAATCAGCCGGAGAACCACCAGTAGGAGACAAGTGGTGTAGACTGTGTAAGACGCTTCTTCTCTAGTGGCTCCACAATGTAAAGAAATGAGGTAGAAGGATTGTCACTAATGGGCACATGTATGAACCTGTTTAGGTCTTAGGCTATGTTTACACGGCTTAAAATTGGACGTATCTCGCACCTTATTTTGCGCCGTACTGCGTGAAATGTGGAGCGAGATACGTCCCAGTCATTACGGTAATCCACAGTTCACATAGAGAACTATGGATTACGTCTCCTCTACCCGCTCGCACAATACGGCGACCGGGGAGCTAAGGGACATGTCAATTATTCACAGCGTATACGCACCGAGAATAATGCATGTCTATGGGGCCGCCCCCCCTCCCCCGCACCCGAGCACATGACGTAATTGCGGGGAGAAATACATCCCGCAATTAGGCCATGTGAACATAGCCTAAAACTCACTCTTTTGCCCATAGTAACCTATGGGCAGCAAAGTGAATTTTAGACCTAGACAGTCTTCATACATGTGGCCCTTAGTGTCAATTTCCGCTTAACCTCAGGCAATGAATGGGGTTTTGGGGCAATAGGTGCTAGCCCAGGTGGTGCGTCCAAGAAATGTCCGCCATATTGATTCTTGCTATAAGAACCCTCCCCGTCTATGTGTTCCTCTTACACTATAGAAAATATTCCCAAACTATTAAACCGTAAATGGAAAAATATTGATCTACAGAATGAATAGTGTCTGACAACGTCAGAAGTATGTGCCCCCTCTGCAAAGAACATGCTATTTTGTTACCCAGATGCTCTAATGTTAACTCGCCAGCGATATTGATTTGGGGAAAAATCTCACCCGCTTAATTTTAAATT
>JAODAL010048814.1:0-28682 GCA_025379985.1 Phyllomedusa bahiana | reverse complement strand
TAGTAAATAATTGCAATTTGCTAGATGAGTTCATGTTTTCATTTTTAAAGGTTCATGTGACAATTATTGCTTTTTATCAAGGATTTTGGGAGGGGAGATTAAAAAAAATACAGAATTTCTGGTTTTAACAGTGGTCACTGTTCAGTATAAATGATATGTTAAAGGGGTTTAGAGAAAACGATGTAAAGAGGCGTCACCATGGGTGTCCTTTATTCAAAATCACAGTACAAAAGACAGCATGACAGGTGGAAGTTGGACTGTTTTTCAATAGGGGGTCTGGTGATTTTGGGAGGAGTCCTTTTGAAAGTTGGAAGATATTTTTCTGTCTCAACTTTTTCTTATGTTAAAGGGGTTGTTCACTGTTTTTTAGCATGTAGGAAGGTTTAATGGTTTTTGGTTTTTCCCTGCTGCTTCAAAACAGTGTTTCCTCAAACAAACAAAGGAGATTAGTTTACTTTGAGCTCTGTAGTCCTGTGCATCTCCTGCAGTCATGTCAGTGCAATTAGAAGACTTGGGAATAAGTGCTAATCCCTGCACTAGAACCACCCACAGCCTCTCCAGGAAAAGTAAGGAAGCATGAATCTGAAGCTGTCTGTGGCTCATGGTGAGACAAACCCTTCAACTTTGCTCAGCGAGTAGATACGATTACAGCAATACCAAATTTATATATTTTACGTTTTACTGCTTTTATGCAATAAAAACTAAAAAATATTTTTTGCTTGCCAAAATAAATTTTTTTTTTTCTGTTATACAGAGCTGTGAAAGAGCATGTTTTTTTTTTTTCTCTCTTCGGAATGCGTTAATACATTCATCAGCACAGCTTGAGTGGGGAACGTAACTGCTTGACCGCCTTATAATCCATTTTTTATGAGAGGCAGTCCTGCTAGTGTTTTTTATTTTTACCGCGCTCAATGGGCAATATAAATGTTATAAAACGTATTTTTGGGTCGATTACAGCGATACCCAATTTAGAACAATATTGTTATTTTGGAATATTTAAGAAAATAAAAAAAAACTGTTTTTATTGTGTATTGCCATAACATTTTTACTTTTTGTAGGAAAAGCAAGGGCTTTTTTTTTTTGGACGGACGATGTTTTTTTGGGCCCCGAGGTTTATATAACATTTTGATTGCCTTTTATTCCATTTTATGTGCAGTAGTATGAAAAAAATAAATAAATAAATTCTGCCATGTTTTTTTTTTTTTTTTACAACATCCATCAGGTGTGTTAAAATAAAGAACATGACAGGTTTATAGGCTTACGCAGTTAAAGTCATTACTATGTCACGTTACCAAATATGTGTACACCATGGACACCATAAGCACCTTACAAATCGCATAGCAGGGTAATGATGGAGACAGAGGAAGGTCCCTACCCCTATCTATCCCTTAGATGTGTAGTCACAATTGACTGCGGAATCTAAGGGATTAATAGGCTGCATCCGGAGTAAACGCTGGTCCTGGCCAATAGCACAGGGTTCCAGATATAATATACAGCTGGTTCCCTGCAGGCTCTGCTTTTGAGCCTGAACAATATATTTGACGTATGGGTACGTCCATTTGCAGGAACAACTTCCACAATAGACGTACCCATACAACCAATGTCCGGAAAGGGTTAAAAGAACCATTTATTGTATTTTTTTCTTTTCAGATTTCTCTTTTCAGAAACCACAAAGATATTTTTTTCAATAATAATCTAGCATGCATCATAATGCCAGTACTTAGCGTGTAAAAACCATGCATTTAAAGGGAACCTGTCACATAGTATATTGTGCCCTCTCTAAGAACAGCATAAGCTAGTGATAGATGCTGTGTATCCAGCAGTTGGTAACTTTTTCTGTAATGTACAGTATTTTTGAAGCATTTACTTTACAAATCTGACAGTCCGAAGCCAGCAATGCCAGAGGTGATTCCACTTCACATGAGGGGGCACAACCCCCACACACCAAAAAATTTCACATTTTTTTACAGTAAATTAGACTCAGTGGCGGGGGGGTGTGCCCTTTTTATAAAAAAGGGGATTTTAATCCCTGCCACCGCACCCAGTGACCCCAATCATAAGCTATATGACATATTCACATTAAGTATTACAGCTAGCTTGCCAACCAGCAGCCTTTCAGATCTGGGAGACCGAAACTTGATGCTGAACCACCCATGAAGTATCAACAAACCCCACAAAAAATGATGAAACCCCAATTAAAACTTCCCCCCGTACCTTTTTAGTTCCAGGGTCACAGACCAGACCCAGTGAGCTATGGAGGATGTGGAAGTCTGCATGCTTTTTGGAAATTTAAAAAAAAAAGCAAAAACAAAAAAGGCTTATGGAAAAAAGAGCTGAACTCTCCAGCTCCATCTACTGACTCATTGAGCCTTGCAATGTGAAAAGGATTCAAGTCATGCCAGTGTTGTTCAACTGCAAACAGCTGTTGCACCTCATCAGTGCAGAGCTTATTGGCTGGCTAAGCGAGAGGCTGAAATGTACATGACCCCTTCTGAGCCACACTCAACACCTCTCACCTAGCCAGCAAGTTCTACTCTGCACTGATGTGGGGGCAACACCCCAAAACAGCTGTATGGAGATGAACAAAACTGGCTTTGCTTGAATCCTTTTCACATTGCAAGGCTTAGTGAATCAGATGTGACTGGATGAGACTGTAAATAGGAAAATATGCACAACCCAGAGAAAATTGATAAATCACTTCTGCTGACATGAAAGACAGAAAACCACATAGTAAAGATCAAAAAGGCACACACAAAAATCTTTGTAGGCCACAAGACTGGAATTTTTGCAGGAAAGGATGACCATTTCCAAATCCCTTCAAATCAAAGACGACCACAAGAAATTCAACTGTCTAGAAAAGGATCTTAAAGCAAAGAGTCACACACAGAAGGAAGGCATAAGCTTAAAGGACTTTAGGAAGAAATTTAAGATCCAAGGGCTCAACAAAGCAGCAGAATGAGAAAGTAAATAGGGCTACACCCTACAAAAAAAGTCTTCATCTGAGATTAGAAGGCTAGTGAGCTAAAATTACATTTAAAGGGTGGAGACTTGACTAAAACCCCAAAATCGAAAAGGCTTCCCAAAAAAAAAAAAATGTATCCCCCTGAGTGAAAGTGGAAATCTTTCAAAGAAAACAACGTTTAGTGTACCACACCACTGACAGATAAGGAACAAACAGGGATCTATACATTTCCTTTTCCATAACAATCATCAGAACCAATTTACTCACCGTAGAAATATCATAGATGTGTGTGGATCCCATTATAGCTCCACCAACAGTAGCTGTCCTCTTCTCTGGAAGCACAGTGAAGAGCAATGGTGTCTCCGTACTGGTGGAACACAGAACAAACAGTGAGTTTAAGCAAACAAAGAATTTTTAATGTAAATCATTAGGTACAGTGAAAAAAAAAGGCTCTTACCCCATTCTTCTTCATTCTTCTTCTTTCGCAATTCAATAAGTTCTGGAGTCTCCATACCAGCAGGGACTGAAGAAAATCCTCCAGGAGTAATAAGTCCACTGCAAGTAAACATATCCCATGAAGACATTTACAGACATAGAAAAACCTTTACAACCTTTGAAGAACAGGAATAGACAGTATTTGGAAGTTTCAAGTACAGGAAAGGTGGCTGTGTAATATCCCACATCATCTGCAGTTTTCAGAATCCAAAACTAAGGTAATCAGCTGATCAGAGACTTGCCTTTTATTATGCATGTATTTCCCAAAATGTATTGATTTTTTGATACTTGCAAAGCCAATTATTCAGGCTATGCATGATTTTCACAGGAGGCTTAAAATAAGGTGTACATTAAAAAAAAATAGCCAAAATATATTACATTCTGTAAGAATTAATGCTCATGCTTGCCACTATATATGACTAATAACTTACCTATCTGCAGGGGTAATAAAGCCTGTCTCATCTGGTTTGTCTTCATCACTTTCTTCCTCTTCCTCTTCTTCTGAAGAAGATTCATCATCAGAAAGTTCAAGCTCTCCCCATGGGGTTCGGTCTATATCTTCTTCTTCATTTTTGCTCTGTTAATCAACAAATTCATTAATCTACTTAAATTGCACATATAAACCACAAAAGTGGGACAATAAAAAGAAGCATTTAACTTTTGTTGGAGGCGTGAAGGAGGCAGGCACAACATTAGGCATATCCATGAACCAAGTCTACTACCTGAAAATCTGATGCATTAGTCCCAAATACTTCCCCCATAAAGGGGGTTTTCCCATTTCTTACAGGGGTTTCCCCCAATCCCCACAGATACCAATGAACAGCCCTTTAGAAAGAAAAAAATAAATTAATATACTGTCAGCCCCTACAATTGAAAAAATGACTAGTTTGCTTAACACTTACCTCAGGAATCGGAGAATTCAGACCTGGGATTTTAAGATTAGGATAAGAAGGGGGAGGACCATATCTTTGCATTGCAATAAGCCAAGGTGGGGGCACCTTATGGTTGTTCTATATTGGAAATAAAATATAAATACTAATTTAAGAATCCAGGGAATAAAGGGGGCAAATTGGGGAATGCAAATATTTAAAATTGAACTTTTCTGATCTACTATTTTAAATAAGAGTTTGTATTTTTTGCATAGTGCACTTACCGGTCCTACTGGCATTCCTAAAGTTATTCTCAGCTCTTCAGAAAGGTCACCTGGCTTCTTCCCTTCAAACGAGTCTCAAATTCTTTTCCCTGAAGCATAAGTCATTTAAATGTAATCATTTTATAAAGCAATACAATAAGGCAGAGGTTTTAAGTGCACCAGCAACAAGTTATTCATGTCAAGAACCTTTTATTATGGGCCCTATAAAAGCACTTAACCAACACTTGTTGTCATCCTGACAAATATTAAGCTGTCCTGTACCTTGAAAAAAATGTTAAGATTCCATAAAGGTAATTTTTCTTAGTAATCATACCAGGTTAACAGTCAGAATGTTATATATTAGCTCCTGGGTGTGCCAATACTGTAAACTAAAAAGTAAAGCAAAGAAGTTAAAGAGAAGGAAAAGTGAAGTTTATTTTGCTCACTGGCTTGTGCTATATAGCCATGAGCAAATTTTTTAAAACATAAAATTTAACGCCCCGGGCGTATCCATCGCCCAAGGTTTTTGGGGGGGTTAACGCACCGGGACGATTGGATACGTCCTGAGGATCGCCGAACTCTAAAGAAAGGTTCGCGCGTTCGGCGCGGGGGTCAGCTGTATATTAAGCGACATCCCGCCCATGGGCCCCCGAAGGGCTCCGGGGGGGGGGGGGGGGGGGGGGCCGGTTTCCCCCCCCTTTTAAATTCCCCGGGGAAAAACCCCTTTTCGAAATAACTAAGAGAGACGCAGGGGGAACCCGCCCCTCCTGGGGCCTCTGTCGGCGGCAAGCACGCAGGGATCGGGCAAATCCGTCCCGGCCCCCTCCCTCCTTACAGACCCTCCCAGGGGAAAGGGCAGGGGAATCCCTTTTCCGGGGTTTGGGCTTTAAACGTCACCCCCCCCGGGCCCGGGTCCCCTTTGGGGGGGCACGCCCCGGCATCGTGACTGACATTTGTCATAGGAACCAGTCAAAGCAACTGATTCCTTTTAAAAATGAAGATCTAAAGATCTCCATAAAACCCCCAAGGGGGAAAAAGTAAAAAAAAAATGTGAAAAAGTGAAGAAAAAAAAAAAGGGGAAAAACAAAAAAAAACACCAAACACGAAAAAAAATAAAAAACGTAAACCGCCCTTTTCCCCCCTTTACAAACGCCAATCCCCCCAAAAAAAGTTTCAAAAAAAAAAAAGGTACCCATTTTTGGGTATCGCCCCCCGTGGGGTAACGACCTGCCCTTTTAAATCTTTCATTTTAAAATTTTAAAGAACGGTGAAGGCGTAAAAAAACAAAAACAAAAAAAAATCAAAAATTTAAGATTATTGTTAAACCCCGCAGCACAAAAAAAGGGAATTTAAAAAGCGATCAAAAACCCCTTTAAAAACGCCAAAGTTGTCCCAAAAAAAAAACGTCAGTTCACCCGCAAAAAAAAAAAACCCCCTTATAAAAGCTATTTTTTCCGGAAAAATAAAAATTTAAACCCTTCAAAAGTTTACCCGATGCAAAAATATTGTTTTACAAAACTAAAACACTTTTTTTTTTTTTAAAATGCTTCAACAAAAAAAAAAACATATAAATAGGGTATCGCCAAAAATTTTAGCGCCCCAAAGAGAAAGCTAACTTATCAGGATATGCACGGTAAAGCCCTGTTAAAAATAAAAAAAAAAAACACTACTAGGATTTGCAGTTTTTTTCCTTCACCCGGCCTCCAAAAAATGGTTTTAAAAAGAAACAAAAAGCCTTTTCCCCCCCCAAAAAATGATACAATTAAAAATTTTAAACCCCTCTCGCAAAAAACAAGTCCTCCCCACAGCCCCCAAAAAAGCACAAAAAAAATTTAAAAAGTTAGGGGCTTTTTCGGATTTGGGGCGTTTAAAAAACGTATTTTCCTTTTTGAATAAAAGGTTTTTAAATTTGATAAAAGCAGAAAAACATAAAAAAAATACAAAAATTGGGTATGGGTGTAATCGTATTGACCGGTTTGAGTAAAGCTACCATGTCCATATAAACAAACAGTGACCGCAAAAAAAAAATAAAAATAAAAAAAACTACCAAGATTGCTTGAAATTTTGTTCAAAAAACTCACAAAAATTTAAAAAAAAAGGTGAACATAGCAAATCATAATGCCCCCACATAAGGTACCAAAAAAACTTCAACTCATCCCAAAAAAAAACCCCCCCTTTCACAGTTTCGGCACACAGCAAAAAAAAAGTTATGGCTTTCAGAATAGGACAACAAAAAAACGAAATTTTTTTAAATAAAACGTATTTCTACGTGAAAAAGAAAATAAAACAGAAAAAAACGATAAAAAAATCTATATCATTGTAATTTACCGACCCCCATAGAAAAGGGTTATAAACCTCATTTCCCACTGCCCCGGCCGAATGCTGTAAAATTGAAACTCAAAAAAAAAATGACTGAACGGGTTTTTTTCCCCCCTTTTTCCCTTGCCCAATGCTAAAAAAAAAAAAAATAGGAAAACCTGTGTGGGCCTTTAAAAAGCAGAATACACCCCTAGTGAGAAACCCCCCGTGGGTTTTTTGAAAAACCAAAATTTGGGGGGCCCTTTGGAATGTTTCGCCCCCGTTTGCTACTTTGGTTTGGGTTTTCAAAAAGCGACAAAGGCCCCCCCAAAAAATTTCGTTCCCAAAAACCAAAAAAGCCCCCCCTTTCCCCTTTTACGCCCCTGCCAAACGCCCCACAGCAGTTTTCACCCCCCCCTGTAGGGGATTTCCAAACCCTTTTGGGAAAAAATTGCCTTTCCAAAAAGTTTTAACGGTTTTTTTTTTTTTCCCGGATTCCTTGTATTTGTGAAACATTTTAAGCTAAAAATTTAGATTATTTGGGAAAAATTTTTTTTTTTTTTTTAAATTTTTCACAGGGCCCTTTTGCTAAAAAAATTTGGAATCCCTGTGGGGTCTATATTCTCCCAATTTCACCCTGGATATATTCCTTTTAAAGGGGGGGGGATTTTCCCAAAAAGTGGTCTATTTAGGGGTGTTTATTAAAGTTTTAGGGACCCTTTAAAGGGGTCCCCAAACCTGAAAAGGCGCCTAAATAAAATCGTTTTGAAAAAGAGACCCCAGAGTCCCGGGGGTTGCTCCCCCCTATTCTGGGCTTATGGTTTTAGCCAAATACTGCACTTGGGGCCCCATATGGGATATCTCTAAAAAAAGGCCCGACCTAGGGGAAATTTTTATTAAATTTCATTTACCTAGCACATTTTTCCGTATTCCCAGGGGGAATAAGGAAAAATATTGAAAATCTGCAAAAAAAAAAGAAATTTTGAAATTTCACCTCCCCCTTTGCTTTAATTTCTTTTGAAATTCTAAAGGGTTAACAAAAATTTCCCAAATAAATGTTGTAAATATGTTAAGGGGGCTTTTTCTTTGATTGGGATTTTTATTTGGGGGGATCTAAAAATGCAGGCCCCCCAAAGCCAAAGTCCGAAATGGGGTGGGGGGGGGGGGGGGGGGGGGGGGGGGGGGGGGTCCCTAAAAAAAATTTTTATATTGCAATTTTTTCTGAAATTGTTTAGAAATTACTACTAAAAATTTTTAAAGGGCCCCCTAATTTTCGTAAAAAAAAAAAAAAAAGGGCATTTAAAAATAAAAGCCAACCCATAGTGGACATATGGGGGGATGTTTGAAAAAAACTATTTTGTGGTGAATAATTTTCTGTCTTGACGCAAAAAAATTTTGGGAACTTTCAAAAAAACGCAAATTTTTTCCAAAAAAATTTTTATGAAATTTTTGATATTTTTCCCAAACAAACAAGGGTTGAAAGGATAAAAATTTCCCTTTTTACTTAAAGCAAAAAGGTCCCCGAGAAAATCTCTGAAAAACACATGGATAGGTAAAAGGGGTCAAAAAGTTATTTTTCCCCAAAATGGACACATGTCAGATTTCAAAAAAAGGGCTGGGTCAGGGAAGGGGCCCAAAACAGGCTGGTTTCCCTTTAAGGGGTTAAAGGACTGCACAAAAAACAGTCACAGATGCAGATGTAGGGTTTTTTGTGCAGAGCATTTCCCCCAATTTTTTTCAGGGTACCAGTAAACAGCTTTCCCAATAAAAAAAAATAGAAAAGCCCCTGTGAATGGTGAATTAGCCTCAAAAAGGGTTAAATGTCCCATGTAATACCAAATACAGAAAAAAATACTGCATGAACTCATCTAAAGGGACAATACACTTTGCGAGCACACAAAATTCCCAGATTACAGATATAGCAGGCTTAACGCCAAAAAAAGTTTTTAATTCCCCATCATTGTTAATCAAATTGGTTTTCAAAAAAACCCTATTTTAAATTTTGAAGGGCGTTTTCAACAATAACAGGAAGGCATACATGGGCCCGTTTTTAATTTCTTTTAAATTTTTTCTCATTTATTTCACTCTGACAGAGCATCAGTAGCTTTTCTTTCTGCTCTGCGATCATCAGTCAAAACGTCGTAAAAGCCATCTACTGCATGTGTATGTACAGTGGGAAAAATATGTATTTGATACACTATTTTGCAAGTTTTTTTCACTTACAAAGATTGGAGAGGTCTGTAATTTTTATTGTAGGTATACTTTTAAAATATAAAGACCACATCCCAAAAAAAAAAAATCCCGGGAAAAAACAAAATTGTATGATTTTTAACTAATTTATTTGCATTTTATTGCAAGAAATAAGTATTAGATGCAATAGAAAAACAGGACTTAATATTTGCTACAGAACCCTTTGTAATGACAAAGGTCCCAAAATTTCCCTTTTGTTCTTTTACCAAAGTTTTTTCACCCCATTTCGCAGGGATTTTTTGGGCCCCCTCCCCTTTATTTAAATCTTCTCCAATTTGTTTTAGGTTTTTTTGGGGGTGTCCTGGGTACACCCAGTTTCAGCTTCCTCCAAAGATTTTCCGATTAAAATCGGGTCGGGAGACTGTTATTAAAACTGTAGGTCTCTGAAATGTTATGGACCACCCTTAGTTGCCCTGGCTATGTATTTTGGGTAATCTTTCCTGCGGAAGACTCACCCAAACGTCCCATTTTCCCAATGCTCTTACTGAGGGAAAAGGAATTTGTTGACCAAAATTTTCCGTGAAAAAACAGCCCCACCAAACCCCCCTTCAATACGCTGCAGCCCCGCCTTTTTTACCCTCTGCAAAAGGCCCCTCCAAAGAATTTTTCCCCACCTACAAGTTTCCCAGTTTGGGATTTTGTTCTTGGAATGGTACACCCCCCTTCTTCCTCCAAAAGAAACATTGAATGGAGCCCAAATACCAAAAATTTCTATTTTGGGGTCTCATCAAACAAATGAACTTCTCCCAATTTCCCAAATGTATCGGGACATGTGGGGGAAATGCCAGGGGGGCCTTGTGTGCCCGGAGGTTTTTAAAACCAAATGTTACTAACGGTAATTTTTGAGACTGTGGTCCTAGCTCTATTAAAAGTCATTTGCCCAGGTCCCCCCAAATGTAGTTTGGGCTAAATTCCTGACCTCTCTAAATTTTATCCTTACCCCCCCGGGCAAGATTTGCGGGGAGCCCCAGCCCCGGGAAAAGACGGGCCCGTTTCTTGTTTTTTTTCCCATTTTAAAATTTTTTACCAACATTTGTTCCCTTTTCTCACCAAGCTGTTTTATCTATTGTTCTGTAGCCATACCCTTTGTGCCTCTACAATTTTGCCCCCCTGTCCCTTTCCTTAAAAAGCTTTTTTGGTCTTACTAAAGGGGAGAGGTTGGGCGTGTAATTGTTTTTGGGGACATTTTGTCTTATACAGGTAAGGAGTGCAAAATTGGGGACGGCTTTTAAAAAAAAAACAAAAAGGTCTGTTAACCCGATTTTCTTGCGGGAATATAAATTTACTTATTTCATGAAAAAAATGCAAATTGGATGTTTTTCCTTATTTTTTGATTCACAGTTCAAAAATTGTAAAACGAGAACACATCTCAAATTTACTTCCATCATACCAAGATGTACGGTATTCATGTGATGTCAATTAGATACTAGTAAGGATGTATGACATGTTTGTATATTTGTCTTACCAAAAAAAAAACAAAAAACATTTTTGGGTGCCTAGAAATTTTGACCTTCTGGAGTCTGAAAATCCCATCCATTAGCAGCTCTAGTTTATGAGAGGTTGATTACATGATTCTACATTGTTCTTGTGATTAATCGGGTTTTAAAAAACAAAACTTTCCCGTGTATATAATGAATTTGCTGATGCAGAATAATGTTTTTGGCTAAAATTTTTTTCTTTAAATTTTTCTAAAATCTGCTCAAAATAAAATTTTCAACATTTCTTTAGTACTTTTTTTTTAAGGGGCCCACTACTTTCGCAACAATACTATTTAGTAAAAATTTTAAATGCAGGATACCCCAGAACTGAGCCAAAAGGGGAAAATGGGTGTCATTTTCAGAATCAGCACTCAAAACATACTCTAAATTTTCCCAATTTTAAAGGAAATAAATTAGTGTTCCCGTGAAATTAGTCTGTTTGGGATTTAAGCTTTTCCCCAAAACATGGTGCCATTTCCCCTGCTCTAATCAGAGTCATGGTCAAAAAACCATAAAAAACCCTGCTGACTCAGAGCAGATAAATAAAAACCCCCTGAGTAAAGTAAAACAAGGATAACGAAAATTTAAAAAAAAAAAATAATTGCATGCCCCAAAGGGGCAAAGGTCAAACCCCCTTTTAACTTTACCCTTTAGGGGGCCTCCTGCAAAAAACCTTTTGCATGCTAACCTAGGCCCTTTTGCATTAGTGCTACCAGACTTTCTCCAGGTGCGTCCAGATGGCAACCAACCTAGGCCGAAATGTTGTTTTTAATTATATCTGGATTTCCCAACTTTGGGCCTTTTGTTTTATCTAACTAAATTATTGCACTTGGGATTTAACAAATCCCTGTTTATCTACAAGTTTGCTTTGAATAAATGATATAAATTTCATGCATCATGAAGGTGTGCTGTGAATTTACTGAAGCCTTAAAATTTCCCCAAAGGGAACCCTCACGGGCCCGACAAAACCGGGTTTGGGGGCCCCCCAAAACCCCCCCCCCCCCATTATTTTTTTAAGGACAAAACAGTAAAATGAAATCATCTAACAGAAGCAAAAAAACAAAAATAAAAAGGGATTTTGACATTTCCTCGGGTATTTTCCCAAGTGGGGAAATTTTTGGTGCCAAGATTTAAAAATTTACAAAATGTCCCAAATTTAAAATTTAAAGGAAAAACCTATCTTTTTTTTTGAAATTCTGGGAAACCCCCTTGTACCAAGGGCTAAAAATTTCCCCCTGCTACATTGCCCTATTTGCCACATACCTCATAATACAGATCTCCATGGATTGTCAATTTAGGTTTGCTTTGCCATTTAAAGAACGCGTCATGGAGCTTCTGGTAGTCAATATCTATTTTTCCCATTTTAGGACGAACTTTTTCTCTCATTTTGGATTTCATAGTTTTTTGCTCCTCCTGTGGTAACAAAATAGAGAGAAACGTGTTGTGTTAAAGAATGAATTAACTGAAATAACAAAACTATGGTCAATTAATGTAAACAAGTACTCTTCGTTACAGATATATCAAAACACAATATAGAGTCAAACTCTTAGGGTATGTTCACACTGTTTTTATGGACCCCTTGTTTTTCAGGCCAAAAACGATAAAAAACCTACCCTAAAACAGGGCCTTTTTTTCAAAAGGGGTTTTTTGGACGAGGTTTTCAACATTGTTTCCACCCATACAAAATTTATAGCCAGGGAAAAAACGGAGCCAAAATATGCTGAAAAAACGTGCCGAAGTTGTGGATGATTTTTTAAGGGTTTTCCCATTAAAAATCCGGGGGGGATTTTCGCAATAAAAAAACGCTTGAAAAAATTTGACATGACATTTTTTTCGGCCCCCAAAAACAGCTTCCAAAAAAGCGCCTAAAAAATTGTATTTTTCCCTACAATGCCTTTTAAAATGGGAATAAAAGGAAAAAAAAAATTAAAACGGGAATGTTTTTGAGGCTTTTTTGATGCTGTTTTGGGAACGGAAGCGCTCCGTAAACAGCGTCAAAATCAGCGGTGTGAACATACCCTTAGAAAGTGTAAATTTAGACAAAAGTCTTAGACTGTGCCACATCTATCAGAGTGTTGATAAATTTTGGCAATTTTTAAAACTGTTATTTAAACTTTACACCTTTTTTAAAAAATTGGCTTCCCGGGTATGCCCAAGGTCCCAAAAAAAATTTTGGTGAAAGGTGTCGCACCTAATTTCATCCCCCTGTAAAGCCACAATCCTTTAATTAGGTCACCCCCCTTTTTGGGTCAGAAAAGAAACAAAAACCATCAAAAAAATTTTTAAATACACCCGATAAAAAAAAAGCAATTTTTTTTGGCACAGACCCTTTGATAAAAATCCCCCAGTGTGTCCCTTAAAACCCTTGTGTACAGTTTTTTTTACAAAGTTTACCTTAACCCAAGTTACATATTCTACTATTTAGGCAAAAAAGTTTAAAGTACATATTTCCCCTTTAAAGGGTTACATTGTTTAAATATTCCCCCCTCGGGATTTTCCCCCAAAAAGCCTTGTTTTCACAGCCTTTTTTTAAAATAAATTTTTTTTAACCCTTTCGTGTTTAAAATCCCAAAAACCCAAAAACTGTAATCAACGGGCAAAAAGAAAATTTTGACTGTAGTCTACAAAAGCAAGGATTTTTATTGTCGGTTTCTAACTTTTGGGTTTTTTTAAGAAATTTTTCAAAGGATCCGCCGTTTTTAAAGGCAGATTTTTATTACATTTTCTATTTTCCTTGGGCGGGCCCCAAACCCCAAAAACCCCAAACCAGCAAAAAACCTACGATGGCAATTTTTTAAAGGGGTTTTGCCACAATGTAATGTTGACATGGGAGCCTCCAAAAGGGGTTTTTTAATTCATTTTTCCCTAAATATATGTGTTTAAACAAAAAGTGAACATGTGAAAACTACGCATTGCTCAGTCCCCCTTATTTCCGGGAAAGTTTACATCAGACCCGCCCGGGAAACAGACGGGGAGCTGTTTCCCCGCGTTTTGGGTTTGCACTTTTAACCTGATGACAGAAAACCCTTTAAAGGAGCGGGGGAGAAAGGGGCAGTCCACTATTGCAAAGTTTCCCAAAATTTAATTCCCTTACAGACGCCCCCTTGGTTCCTCCCTTTTAATGCCTTCAACTTCCCCTCCCATCACCCCCTGCACCCTTTTCATGCCCTTTGCATGCTTTATCTTCTCTCCTGACCCAGATAAAGGTAAGAAACTCATTTTTCCGGGGGAAAAACCCCCCCCTTTTTAAAAATACTTCCAAAATTTCCAAAAACCCCATTTTAACTTTGCATTTTAAAAGAAATTTAAGGCCTAAAATTTTTTTTTACTAAGGCAATTCAGTTGGTCCCAACTTTTTTTACATTAATTCAAAAGAAACCAAAAAAAGTTCAAAATACCAGCAGTTTTTTTAACCTATTGGGCCCATATTCAAAAAAATGGGGTTGGGAGGTTAAGAACTTTTTTAAAAAATTTGAATTGTTTTAATTTTTCCCCCTTATCCTAAAGACCCTTCTCTTTCCGGGATACCGTTCTCATTGTTTAAATTGGGGAAGCTGAAAGGGTGGTTTCTCAATTCCTCTCTTGTTTTCAATACTTCCCTTTTAAAAGCCCCATTAAAGGGGAACGGGAACAAAAAATTTTGGCCCCTTTTTAAGGCACAAGCATTTTGGGGGCCCTTGGGAGCGGGAAAACGCATGCAAACCTACCACATCTGGGGGAAACCATTTAAAAAGGAAGAGTTTTGATAAAAAGCATAAAAAAAAAAAAAATAAAAGAAGAAGTATGAGAAAAGCAAATAATTTGCACTTACTATTTCCAATTTTTAGGTTTTAAATTTTTGGGTTTCCCTTTTTTTTAAAAATTACAAAAGCCTGGGAGTGAAATCTCCCCAAAATTTGGCCCGATTTTTTTTTAAAAATTTCCATTCCCTTTTTTGATATTTTGCCTCCTCCTGCAGATGGCTCCCAGGGGACAATTTTTTGCATTTTTTTTTTAATACTACAACCCCGGGGGCATCTTTCCCATTTTTTTTTTTGATCGCTTGGGATGCCAAATTTACTAATTTCTTATTTCTGCCCATTTTGTTTTCCTGTTTTTAGTTCCGCAAAAAGTGAACCTATTCATTCGCCTTAGTTTTTTCTTTGACAGTTTTGGTGCATCCAGTTTTTTGTCCTGTAGAGGACAATGAAAAGTATTGAAAAAAATTTGTTAAATAAAAATCAAATAAAAAAATAATATTTAAAAAGGGGACTTTAAAAAAATGTCATTTCCCATTTTTTTAGATTTGGGCCCAAATTAGGCCCTAATTTCAACCACATGCCCAAATATTACAACATATGCACAAAGGGCCTTTTCCCAAATTTTGATTCCCAAAAATTTTTTTTTTCCCCCTTTAAAAAACATGAAAGCCCTTTTATCAAGGGCCCCTTTTCATACAAAAGGGAACCTCCCCAAGGTAACAAAACTAACCCGTAATCTTCACAAAATTTGTTTCAACCCCCACCAAATTTTTGGGAAAAATTTTTATTATGCTTTTCATGGGACAACACTGCAGATGTGGGCCCAAAATTTTAAAAAAAATCAGTTTCCACTTTTAAAAATTAATTTCAAATTTTGGGGTCCCCCAAAAAAAACCCCACCCCATAGCCATCAAAAGTAATCTGTGGGAAAAAAAAGGGAGTATTTCCCTTTTAATGAAAATTGACAAATTTTTGCCCAAATTGCCAAATTTTACCCAAAAACCCGGGGGAAACATGTTCCCCGGTAGTGATATTTAAAGGGTTTTTAGGTGTGAAATGGGGAGCAGGTGTTTAAATTTTATGAATCCACTCTCCCAACCTCCCCCCCCCCCCCCGGGGGGTCCACTGGAAATTTCCCACATTTCACCCCAAGGCACCCGAACTGTCTGAGGATCGAAAAAAGAAAAAAAAGACGGCCCAGGCTATAAGGAGAATTGCCAACAACCCTGAAACTGAGCTCAGCACAAATGGCCAAGACCACAGAGTGGTTTTTAAAAAGGGCAGAAACCCCACAAACCGGCCTGCCACAGAAGTTGAGTGGGACATACTCAGCGTAAAAACCCGGGGGTTTGGGGGTTTTCAAAATAGACGCAGGGGTTTTTTCCCGCATTTCTGTGGAGGTGAAGTTTGTCAGTCTGGGCGTGCTCAGACCATTTGCCAACACTTCATTAAACTGGTCTGTTCAACCAGAAAGAACCTCTTTTTTAAAGCCAAAAGCACAAGAAAAGTCCCTAAAGTTTGCTGAAGACAAGCAGGACTTAGGACAAGGATTTTCTGGAAACATGTCCTTTGGCTAAATGGCCCCAGAAAAGGGGGATACTGGTGTCAACATGATAAAAGATCCAAAACCCCACCTCCCAAACGCCCCGCATTGGGTTTCAGAAAAGGAGGCTAAAGTTTTCTGGGGGGTGACCCAAACAGGTTTTCCCCGACCTTAAACCCCCATTAAGCATTTTTTCTACATATTTAATTTTACCAAAATTTGGTACCCTTAAAAAAATTCAGTCCAAAATCTCATTTAATTTTAATGTAAAATACCTTTCAGTGGGTTTCCAAAAAATACATATGTTACAAACACTTTAAAAAGGGAAATGACATGTCAATTCTTCTCCGTTAACGCATAAAAAAATCCCACAGTAAACGGAAATAGGGTGGTTTTTGGAGGCAAAAAAAAGTATCCAAAAAAGATAAACCCCACTTTCAGTAAACATTTTCTATTTCGTTTTTTTGGGGCCCAAAAATAAGCAAAGGGGCCAAAAATAGTTGAACTTAAAAAATTAAAAGAAGGGGGTTTTTGGGAATGAAAAAGTATTTAAAAACGCAAACCAAAAACGGGTCCAAATACATTCTAAATTGGGATTACAGATGTGTTTTTTTTAACGAGTTTTTTGGGGCTAAAATTTTAAAAATTTTTTTTACGTATTGAAAAAAAACGGGTTTTTTGCCATGTAAACCCCAGCCCAACCTACCCCAACCCGCTCCATGGGCGTCGTCGTGAGGGGGTGATGAGGAAAAACCAAGGGCAAACGTAAACCCTGTTAAACTCCATGCCCAAGAGAGTTAAGGCAGTGCTGAAAATTGCGGTTAAAACAAAAAGGGTGGTGTGTGCGGGGTTAAATTTTGAGGGAAACCCAATTTTTTTCCTGTTAAAACCCCAAAATCTACCTTTACCCAATTTTTATTGTAAAAAAAAGTTTTAAAAAATTTTCGGGGGGGTTTTTTTCCATGAAAAAATATAAAAACAAAATTTACTAAAAAGTGAGGAGGGGGAAATTTACGTTTTGAGGTTTCTGTTAAAATGGGAAACTCTTCCTTTATATATAATGCACCAAAAGTATGAGAAAAGCTCATAGAAAAAAAAAAAAAGTTACAAAAACAAAATTCATGGTGCATGAAATAAACATAGTAGATGTTCAAGGATCCCATTGCAAATTAAATTACATGCCAACCTCAGAATCACTGTCGCTGTCACTGTCCATCAGTTCCTCCTCAAATCGCTTCCTGGGAGCAGCCAGTTCCACTTTTTCGATTTTTTCCGGTTCTTTTTCCTTTTCTTTCTTTACATCATCTGTCAACTGTCAAATGAAAAAAAAAAAAATTGCACAGCATGAAGTGAGGAAAACACTGAGCAACTCTAAGTACTAGACACTACATTTTCAGAAAACATTTTATGCTATAGAGCTCACATAATGAACGCTTTTGGACCAGCTACAAATACCACTGCAAGTAACTCATGATCCCAATTTAAAACCTTTCCAGAAAATGATCACCTTAAATGCTTGTATGATCCTTTTGAAGAAAATATAGTTGGGGTCGTATTTGTCTGGCTCCTCTTTTACTTATTCATTTTCCACTTTCCCCCCTGCGGTGTCCGCCTCTGCTGCCTCATTTACATCATCAGCATGTCCTGCAGTTGCTCTCCTGCGCGTTCGTTTCTTGCGGTTCCTTCGCCTACGACTTTTTTTCTTCAAGGAAGAAGTATTTATGTGTAAATACACTACAATAAAGTTGACTTATATTTTTGATTTAATATCAAAGTTAAGAACAATCTTTAAAGTGCCCTTACATTCTGTATCACTTTTCATTTCAGGGAGGTAACATCAGACAATAGAGATTAAAACTAGCTAAAAATAATGAAAACACTGTTTGCAAGAGCAAGCAGAAAAGAACGCACTCCAAGGGTAGATGTACTAATCACATATTCAAACAGGTAAAAGCAGTTATTTAAAAAGAGGCTATACATCTACAACAGGAATGCATTACAAGTACCGGATTTAGGAATATATATTTTTTGTAAACATGATAATCAAAGCTGAACAAAGCCAATGAAAGCAAGTGAGGCTGGGTTCACACATGGCATTGTTGAACTAGATTCCAACAGATTTGTAAACTGGGTTTAACACTGTATTTTTTACACTTTGTTACCTCAGTCTAAACGCTCACCACCTCTACCCATTCTTCTCATACCTCCTTTTTTGGTCCAGTAGTTTCCTCCTCGGTTTCAGAAGCAGTGTAAATCTGACGAGGATCATTATCATAATCTTCCTCTTCTAAATTATATGGAAAAAAAACATTTCTACTAAAACAAAAACCGATTATATGTTATCTAATGTTATTGTTCAAATATAAAGCATACACTAAAAGGTACTGACCAACATTAGATTAATACTGGAAGTTCAACATGGTACCTCATGGCAAAGAACTGTCTGAGGATCTAGAAAAACGAATTGCTGTTCTATATAAAAGGCTCTAAGAAGATTGCCAACAATTGTGCTGCAGCATGGTGGCTAAGACCATACAGCGGTTTAACGAGGCAGTTTCCACTCGGCCTCGCCATGGTCGACCAAAGAAGCTAAGTACACTAGCAAGCATCATATCCAGAGACAGTCTTTTCAAAATAGATATATAAATGCTGCCAGCATGGCTGCAGAGGTTAAAATGGTGGGAGGCTCAGCCTGTCAGTGCTCAGACCATACGCTGCATAAGATTGTTCTGCATGACTGTCGTCTCAGCACTAACCAACATTTAAAAAAAAAAAAAAAAACACAACCTTATTCCAATGCTGCAGCTTTTTATAGCAATGGGGCAGATTTATCAATGCTGTCATTTTGCCACATTTATCATAATGTTCATAAATCTTGTGCATGTTACAACTGTCTAGTCTAACTTTAAACTATTTTAAGTTGGCTTAATTTATGTCATTAAATAAGGCAAATATCTGGTGACCGTATAAGCCACACCCCCTTTTCATGAACTACTCTCTTTTGGTTGGACAAAGAACAGAAGTAACGATAAATGAGGTGTAAAGCATGTATGCCATTATTTTTGGTGCAACTGCCTTAATAAATCTGCCCTAATGTGATAAATCAATTAATGAAACTGTTCTTTTGACTACATTAATACATGATTATCAGATGTACGGACATAAAAACTGCTCATGTTGGGGTTATTTTGTGGCAAGTCAAACCCATCAGTAAATACACCTGTGTATGCAATATTCCACCTCCAGAGGGAAGATGTAAAATTACATGTAAGCCATTTCATTTAAAGGGACTCTGTCGCCAATTTTTTTTTCCTTATTAAATCAAGACCCAGATCCATATTCTTTTCTCTCAGTCGTTTTTATTTCCCGATTGTAGATTTCTCTATTCGGCCGTCTATATAGGATTGTGGGGAAGACATTCTTGCTTGCACTGCTGTAACAGCAGTCAGAGAGATACTTTACAGCAGCTTCATGCCCTTAAGATTCTTAAGACAGTTTCTGTCCCGTAGACGTCTATAGGATAGTTTTCACTGTGAAGGGAGGGGAGAGGGGGAGCTGTGACATCTCCTCTTGTGACTGGTGGATTCTGTTTTATCTGTACACAGTGGTGTCTCCTTTCAGTTTGACCCTGCTTTTACTGATAATGAACACACTGCTGAAAAGCTCTCTAAACAGAACAGGAAGTGTCAGACGATTATTAGGCTTAGTGGCCAAAGTGAAAACTGCAGGACTTGGGAATTATTAAAAAAAAATACTGAAAGTGCTATGGAAAATTAAAAAAAAACATAACCAAAAATTCCTAAAAAATGTATTGCGAGTTAAACAATAAGTCATTTTTTGATGACACATTCCCTTTAAGACCACAAATGCACTGCCCAACTGCGTTCCGCAAGTAGGAGCCAGGTACTCAGCAGCTTTCTGTCCTAAAAATGGTTTGTCTTTATGAGGAAACCACTTTTAAAATAAGTAGTATTGTTACCTGTGGCCACTGGCATAGTCATCTCTTCCTGTCGAATTTCTTTAAGCTGAAGAATTTTCTCAAGGACTTGTGGAATCTTTGGACCAGAGGAAGAATCCTCCATCTAAAAGAAAAAAAAAAAAGATACAAACATAGAACTAGTTATGCAACTCAGACACAAACAAAAGTGAACTGACTTGTTAGTTTATATTCATAGGCCAGAATTAAGTCTTACCTCTTTAGACTCATCTGATTGACTGAGAACATGTGGACGTGTAATAGAGGGCATTAAGGGTGGGATAGTAGCAAGAGAAAGGTTACCTGTTGAGAAACAGATAATGCATACATACTACATGTACATAAGAGATTATGCAAAAACCCATGGCATGTGCACCTTATATTACCTCTAGAAAGGAGAAGGGAGCGAGTGGTTTCCGGATCCATTAGCGTTGCCTAAAACACAGAATAGCATTTACCAAGTGAGATTCTGAATCAAATAAATAATTGTGGGTAAAGTACTACACAAAACAGTTTCAGAACTTTAAGTTACAACTGTGATATGGAAAAAAATTGCTTTTAACCTTAGGAAGTCCATCATTTTGCTGAGAAAGTTTGCCGTTTTCTTGGTCAGGAGACAGATGAGAATTAAGACCAAGTGGAAATCCAATGCCCATGGTTGGAGGAGGAGGGGGAGGAGTTGTCAAACTGGGCAATGGCATTCCAGCCATCTGGTAAACAGAGCAGGATGCACAAAAGAAAGAAATTAGTGGCAATAAAAGGGACAAAAATTCAGAAAAAGCCCTGACAGAACTGGTTCCCTTATTTCGGCAAATAAACGGTTAACACAACTAAATAGAAGAAAAAGGGCACTCTGCACATTGGGATAATTTTTGCTGTTGGGAAACTACAACTCCCGCCATGCATTTATATAATCTATATCAGTGGGCATGATAGGAGTTGTAGTTTCCCAACAGCTGGAGATCTGCACTTTGCAGACCAATGCCCTAGACAAAACAAGCAGACTTTTCCAATTAAATGTAATTAGGAATTTTTCATTAGGACATGTAGCTTATGTAGTTATTTTTCTTCTTTTCCCAGATTACCTCTCTAAGGTCAAGAGGTAGCTGCCTTTAACTGACTATATTCAGTATAGGAAGGGAAGATCTCTCCTTAAGGAGAGCACCGAACGAACGGCTTGTAGAGTTTTTGTTTTGCCTTTTCGCCCTCTACTTAGCATCTGCATATCACAAGGCATTATGGGAAAGGGGCTGAGAAGCCCACAGCGCCCTCTGTTGGTTGTAACAAATCCTCAATTTGCTTTTGACCCACTGAGTCTTGAGAAAGCAAAAAGGATTTTTTAGCCAAGCCAGTATCTCTCATCTACAGACAACGCTGTTTCGGGATTTTTGTCCCTCTTCAGTGCAGAGTAGAGAAGATACTGGCTGGCTGTGTGGGAGGTATCGGGTATCTCAGCCCCTTTCCCATAATGCCTTGTGATATGCAGATGCTAAGTAGAGGGCGAAAAGGCAAAACAAAAACTCTATAAGCCGTTGGTTCGGTGCTCTCCTTAAGGAGAGATCTTCCCTTCCTGAGCTACCCGATGCCTCCCACACAGCCAGCCAGTATCTTCTCTACTCTGCACTGAAGAGGGACAAAAATCCCGAAACAGCGTTGTCTGTAGATGAGAGATACTGGCTTGGCTAAAAAATCCTTTTTGCTTTCTCAAGACTCGGTGGGTCAAAAGCAAATTGAGGATTTGTTACAACCAACAGAGGGCGCTGTGGGCTTCTCAGCCCCTTTCCCATAATGCCTTGTGATATATTCAGTATAGTTATATATGCAGAGATATGCCTGCACACCACTTAAGTCTATGGGTGCAACGGAAACTGCTTAGCTTTCCCAATAGGTGTGGGGCCCCAAAACGAATAAATGGATATTCCTGAAACATTAATCATTGAAAAACCCATGTAATGGGCAAAGCTGCCTGAGTTCTTATATCCAATATGATATAACACTATAACAATGTATAGTGTCCCCACATTAACAAGTAAAAAAAACCAAACAATTGGAGTAGACCAAGTTTATGTAGTCATACAATGATCTGTGATGCTGATTTTTTTTTCCCCTCTGAAATGATACAAATATGACACGATAGTCGAATTACAGCCAATCACTGAAGTTGATATGCCATATCGTTGGAGCGGGCATTCCTCACCTGGGCCAGTCTTGAATTTGTGGATGACATTTCACTATCATCATGAACCTAAAATAGACAAAATAAGCAACAAAAGAGTTACATAAAACAAGTAGTCCTGGGAATGAGGGAACATTTCAAAATGATTCCCCAATAACTGTAGCTCCTTTGTTCATGTATTAATGGAAGAAGCACTGAAATTGATCTCAATTCTGCTCTGATAAAAAGCCCCTTTATTATCCACCACCCCCAAAGCTCTGAGATACTTACAGCCCTATCTAAGTGAACAAAATATGCGTCAGGAAAACCTAAAACTAGGCTTACTATCCCCAATCCCATACTGTTCCAACACCGCCCCGGTTACTGCTGATCTCTGCTTCCTTGTAATTAATCTTGGCCTGCAGCAAGTTCATGTTCAGTCAGTTACTGTCTGTAGGGGTAACCTGGTAACCAGTGACTGGCTATACTGGCATGCATTTCCTATATGCCAAAAACTGGACTTCAGCGGGTCCCTATATTTGGACAGTAGTGAGAAGAGAGGTGGGACATCATTTACCTGCTGCCGGTATCTAGCAATTGATGGTGATTGGAGCCTGTATGCTGATTGGAGCCTATGAGGACTCCCCTGATGAACCCCCGGGTATTTTGGTAACCGACAGAAAAGGGGGGGAAATGCGTCGGGAGGTACGAATGGAGGATTAGGACCCGGTTGTATATTTACATCTATATGTGATCTTGTGGCTTTAGTTTGCATTAATGTATGGGATCTGCCCTTGTATATGTAACTAAACATGGAGGACAAGCATTAAATATACACTGGTCACATATATCTTAAAACCTATAGACTAACATAGAGGGACATTGGAGATTTTGAGTAGGGCGAGCTTCTGAGTGTTGGGCCGTCCTTTTCGGGACAATTACTCGACTTATGATAAGTAGATTATAATAGGTATCTTGTTAGGGGCAGGTAATCGTGAAAATTAGTCCCTAAGGCCGTGTTCACACGGCTTATTCCCGACGGATTTGTGAGCCGTATTGAGCTCACAAATCCGCCGTGAATAAGGGGCGGGACGGGGGCGCCGCTCCTGGCCCCATAGACAATGCACTGTGTACGACGCGTCCGCGCCGTAAATGTGCATGTCAGTTTCTCCCCCCGCGGCGGATTTGCCGAGCGGGGAGGAGCGACGGATTCCACTGTTCTCTATGAGAGCAGTGGATTACCGTAATGACAGGGACGGATTGGCGCCGTACTGAAGCGCAAATCCGGCGCGGAGTACGGCGCCAATCCGTGCCCAAATAAGCCGTGTGAACGAGGCCTTAATGTTAGGAGTGGTAATTGTTGTGTCTTCACTATTGGTATAGGATTAGTTTATTGATTTTAATCATATTTAATAAAGAGTATATTTTAGAAGTGTGGAGTTGCTAGCTCTTTTTCAGTGATTTTTTGAGGAGAGGTTACTCAGCTTAGTTTTATTTTATTTTTTTTAATTGCTCATTTTAATTTTAAAAAGCCACAGAACCCCTTTAATTACTGTAGTGCATTCTTTATGAAGACTTTTATAGATTTGTCACCTGTGCTGCTGTATGTTCAGTCCCATCATCTCTGCTTCCTGAAATCACAAACAAACACCACAGTAAGAATGTGCAGAATTCTGACAAGATGCCATGCTACACGGCTACTCGCATCAACAGGAGTTCTAACAGGATTTGCAGAAGGTGAAAATTACTCAGTTGTAGAACGTTCAATGACCACCTACAACAATTTTCCCAAAGCAGCAAATCAAAATAGAGGATGCAGAGACTAGAGGCAAACTACAGTCTTCTGGAAGCTGACAAGCAAAGCACACTCTTTCTTAAATAAAAGCAGGAGTGCATACAAAATAAAGAGACATATAAAAGGAAGGACAAACCGTTTCTCATAAAATTAATATACAGTACACTAGGAATATAGAGCTGCAATGTCACACAACCACCGTGAAGGCTATAGAGAAGAATTTTTCATGACCTGGTCACAGAATCTTATTCACAAGATTGCTTGCAACTATTAAAAATATTAAGAAAAAAGACAAAGTTCAAAATACCTTCCCATATCTATAGCTAAGACTATTGGTCCGAGATTATGGAGGTCTATGCAAAGTCCCACAAGGACGGATTGGTTCAAAGAGGTTCTCTGTATAAAACGCATGGAAGAACTAAAGGTTCATTCCACAATGCTGATGACAAAATTCTCTCTCTGAGATCTGTGGGTTCTACTTTGCTCCTCCTCGAGCATCGTCTTGACATCTAATAGCTGAATTACTTTCTCTCAGTCCGACTCTATGGCAATGTTCACACGGCGTATTGCCGGCATAAGTACGGGGACGGATTTCGCCCCGCAATTACGCCGGCAGCCGTGCAGGGGGGGAGGAGCTCGCCGGCCCCATACACACTTATTATTCACGGCGCGTACACGCTGTAAATAATGTGCATGTCACTTTCTCCCCCCGTGGCGGATTCGCGGAGCAGGGAGGAGAGACTGAATCCACAGTTCTCTATGAGAACTGTGGATTACCGTAATGACTGGGACTGATTTCAGCTGTATTGGAGCGCAAATAAGGCGAGCAGTACGGCTGAAATCAGCGCCAAAATATGAGCCTGTCCTTAGACATCTGTCTAACATGTTTCATTTTATGTTATTTGTATCTGATCTGGATCAGACTATATTTTCCCAGAGATCGGTGACAGGCGAAACTGAATCATTCTGTGATCTTCACATTTGATTCTCTAAAGCCGGGCTTTACATGGCTTATTTTGAAGTGTCGATTATAACCCAAAACCAAGAATGCGTCCAAATCAAAAAGGAGGTACAAACCTCTCCATTGTACTTTTTCTACCTGTAGGTTTCATTCCTGATATCATCCCTTTTCCTCTTTAGATTTTTTTTCTTGGTTAGTTTTTTCTCCTTGCCCCTCCCTATTGTGCTCACCACGTTATGACTTTTTGTACTAGCATGACAGGTTGTGTTAAACAGTTTACGCTCGTGTTCCACTTTGAAGTGTAAGGCTATGTCTACACTGCATAGCTTTACGATCGTATTTTAAAAGTGCCGAAAATCTGATCATTCGTGCAGCCACATAGACTAGAATAGAAAAGACGAGCTATAGTCTCAACAGGTCACTTTGTCTATCGTCTTTTGGCACAGGCGTATTATAGATGTTGTATAATACACCAGCGCTTTTATTTTTTTCGTTGTCTTCCCATACAATTGTATGGGTGACGGCAAATAAAATAGGACAGTGGATTCTGCGCAAAATGTGACAAAAACTGCGGTCGTGCATCGGGGAAAAAACGGCCGCTTCCAGCCAATGCAGTGTAGACCTAGTCTAACAGATCCGGATCTTTTTAATAAAGCTTTGAATATGGAAAACAGAGAAGAACATAGGACGTCTCCAAGATAAAGAAATACCTGGCCAAGTATATTGCTCTATGATAGTGAATATCAAAATTATACATAACCCTATTAGTTCCCCCTCCCTGTAAAGCTACCACAGTAAATGTTCACCTAGTTGGGCATTTGGGTATTACCTATACAGCTCTGACAGCAACTGTAGAGAGAAGTGCCGGCTCATTTTTAGGTTAGAACTGGGGGCGGGAGAGTAAGGGCCACATGAATGAAAACTGTCTAGGACCAAGACTTTCTTTGTTGCCCATAGCAACCAATCAGAGCACCCCTGTCATTTCATATAGTGCTCTGGAAAAATGAGTGGGGCACTCTGATTGGTTGCTATGGGCAACAAAGAAAGTCTTGGAAGGCGCCGCCACCGTGACGCACCCTCCCCTCCCCTCTCCCCCCCCCCCCCAATAACCCCCCCCTCCACCCTCCCCCCCCCCCCCAGAAGAAGCCGGGAGGCGCCGCCACCGTGGGGCAACCCCCCCCCCCCCCCCGCCCCCCCCCCCCAGAAGAAGCCGGGAGGCGCCGCCACCGTGACGCGCCCCTCCCCTCTCCCCCCCCCCAGAAGAAGCCGGGAGGCGCCGCCACCGTGACACACCCCTCCCCTCTCCCCCCCCCCCGAAGAAGCCGGGAAGGCCGCCGCCCCCGTGACGCACCCTCCCCTCCTCCCCCCCCAAAAGGAGAAGCCGGGAGGCGCCGCCACCGTTACGCACCCCTCCCCTCTCCCCCCCCCAGAAGAAGCCGGGAGGCGCCGCCACCCCGTGACGCACCCCCCTCTCCCCCCCCCCGAAGAAGCCGGGAGGCGCCGCCACCGTGACGCACCCTCCCCACCCCCCCCCCAGAAAGAAGCCGGGAGGCGCCGCCACCGTGACGAAACCCCCCCCTCTCCCCCCCCCAGAAGAAGCCGGGAGGCGCCGCCACCGTGACGCACCCTCCGCCCCCAGAAGAAGCCGGGAGGCGCCGCCACCGTGACGCACCCTCCCCTCTCCCCCAGAAGAAGCCGGGAGGCGCCGCCACCGTGACGCACCCTCCCCCTCAAGAAGCCGGGAGGCGCCGCCACCGTGACGCACCCTCCCCCTCAAGAAGCCGGGAGGCGCCGCCACCGTGACGCGCCCCCCCCCTCTCCCCCCCCAGAAGAAGGGGGGGAGGCGCCGCCCCCTACGCACCCCTCCCTCTCCCCCCCCAAAGAACCCGGGGAGGCGCCGCCACCGTGACGCACCCTCCCCCCCCCAGAAGAAACCGGGGGCACCCCCCCCCCCAGAAGAGACTGGAGGCACTATAACATGAGGTAATGTTTCCAACAGCAATTACCCCTTTTGTACAGTCCGACTTTGGAAGAATGAAAGCAACAGGCTGAAGCTCACAATTCCTCTTGCACTAGGAGAGATAAAACCCCCACCCACGCTGACCTAGTGGTACAGTCCACACATTTCACAGAACTTTTCTTGCATAGATAATGACATTCACTGGTGGCGGGAAAAATAGAATAGAAAAAAGAACGGTGTTCAGCTTCGGGAACGTGCCCGGCCCGCGGCCCCCTTATGAAGGGAGCCAAAAACCGGATGGGAACCGCCGGAAAAAATTTTTCCCCGCTTTTAACCCCGCGCCCCCCTATAAGTACCCGCCCTTACCCTAATGTCCCCGCTGTACACAGTGACCCCCTAGCGGGACGCTTGTACTCCCCGCTGTGATTTCTGCCATGTTACTGCTGTACCTGTGTCGCGAAATTTTTCAGGTCGCGGGGGTGCGTCTTGAAAGCGCCCCAAGGGAAGAGGGGGTACTAAAAAACTTCGGAGGCCAGTTTTTTTGGGGCAATCATTTTATATTTATTTTGTTAAAAATGACGCGGGGTGTGGGTCTAGAGCAATATCGAATCTCCTGCCAGTGGCGCTGTTGTCCCAGTGACCGTCTCACAATAGGGCTGTAAGAGACCTGTAGCGCTTTTCGTAAAAATTGCGAGCCGATACCTGGTGCATGTGTAGGACAAGGTTCACATCTGTGTCAGAGGTTAAAGGGGTATTCCTATCAAAGTGCTGCTGGTAGGGCCAATTATTGTACAGTAAGCAACATTCAAAATGTGTGAATAAAATAAAATGTGACCAGAAATTTTTGGGAGCGAAAGAGGGATGTGCACTGGCCGAAAATTTACATAGAGCACACCCACTTTATAACAAACTACGCCCCTTCACAAAAGGCCACGCCCACTACACCCAGGTACTACGGTATGTAACCGCCTTTGGGAAAAAAGAATTCGGGGTTTGGCGTCACCACTTTCCCGGAGTTTGGATTTAGCACCAAAAGCTGGAAATGCTGCCAATCTGTGCCTTTAAACCCAACCATTTATACAACCAATATTTCCTCCATCAGTATTTGTTGGAGATGCAACCACAGGCTCTGCGGGCAACGTTACAGTGCAGGGCAGGGTGTTCTAATATCTAGTCGTTTACGGCCCAATGTTTTGTCTTTCCCCCCACAACTCCGTCCTGCAGAATTTACCACTCAAATATTTTAGGGAGGGTTTAAAAAAATTTTCTCCTTACCCGCCCGGGGGGGGCGGTTAGGTCCTCCTTTTTTTTAGCGGTTAGGCCCCATAGTTTGAGGGGAAAAGGTCCCCTGTTTGTAGGCGGCATAGGTCCCCAAAGTTTGTAGGCAAGATAGGTCCCCATAGTTTGAGGCAGGGGTAGGTTTCCCCCAGTTTGTGGCAGGTATAGGTCCCCTAGTCAATGTAGACAGGGATAGGCCCCATAGTTTGTAGGCAGTAGGTCCCCCATTTTTTGTAGGCAGGTAAGGTCCCCCATGTCATGTGACGGGATAGGCCCCCATAGTTTTTAGGAGGTATAGGACCCCCAAGTTTTAGGCAGGGATAGGTTTCCCCATAGTCAAAGTAACAGGTTAGGTCCCCCTAGTTTGTAGGCAGGGTAGGTCCCCCCAGTTTGTAGGGAGGCATAGGTTTTCCCCAAATTTGTAGGCGGTATAGGGCCCCCTGTTTGTAGGCAAGATAGGTCCCTTTGTTTTTAGGCAGGTATAGGCCTCCTTTTTGTAGGAGGGATGGGCCCCAAATTTGTGGCAGTTTGGTCCCCCTAGTAATGTAGGCAGGTTAAAACCCCCTATTTGTAGGCGGATAGGTCCCCCTAGTTTTAGGCGGTATAGGTCCCCCTGTTTTTAGGCAGGCATAGGGTTCCCCTAGTTTGTAGGCAGGAAT